>VDFB02232896.1:0-81414 GCA_007258455.2 Sequoia sempervirens
TGCTTATCAATGACTTGCGTGGCACATTATTTTATCTCAAGAAATTGCACAGTGAAAATTGTTGGCATTCATCTGTTTTACTTTTGATGATTACGATGCTATTCCTCTCTGATTTTCACCAGACCTTCATTTGCCTTTGAACATTAGAAAATATTTGAAATATTAAAGCCGGGGCCCACATGCCCATTCATCATCCTTTAGCCAATAGTGCAGCACTTATTTCTCACATCTTTGTTTTTCTTATGAAGGAGCATTGTCTGTTGGATGTTGCTTGTGATCCAACAGTTCAAACAAATGGTGGCAGGCTCTCTCATTGCTGTCAATCCATTTGCATCATACTAGATGTAATTTCAACATATATGCGGTGCCATTTTACTCTCCAACTGTGCAAACCTTTTGATGCTGCACACTATTTCCTGATGCATGTGCTATTTATCTTGTGGTTGCATTGGTTATCTAATAGTGACTCTCATTCAAGTATTGAGGGCACTACTTGAATGCAAGGGCATCAAAATAAGACACATATAAGATTTAGGCCAATCAGGGACACCATCACTCACCCTCTGTAATAAGATCTGAACTAGATCTCTGTTGCAGACAACCTAATCAGTATAGGCTGATTTTAATCGAAAAGCCTTATTTTCTTGTGTAGTCATAGAGAACACAAATCACCATGATAAGAGTAGCAAAAGCCAAGTGGTTGATCAACGCTAGTGGCAAGTTTGCCTTGTTGATGTTGAGAGGCAAAGGAGAGAAAAGGGGTAGAGTTGAAGGGAAAACATAGCAGATATACTCATCAAGAACAGCAAGGTATAGACAATTTGGTGATTAAGTTTTCTGAATTATTTGTAGAGCCTAAGGGGCTGCCCCCAAAGAGAGCTATTGAACATGAGATTCAGTTATTACTTGAGTGTCATTTACCCATCTTGGGGCTGTATAGGCAAAGCGTCGTTGAAGCGCAGGAATTCAAGAAGCAGCTCAATGGAGCAAGGGGTTATCAGACTAAGTACCTCTCCATGTGGATTGCCTATTGTTATAGTGCAAAAGAAAGATAGGACATGGTAGATGTGCCTATATTATAGGACTGAATAAGATTACTGTGAAGAACCAGTATCCACTGCCCCAAATTGATAATAAATTGGATCAATTGCAGCATGCCAAGTATTTTACAAAGCTGGATCTTGGATTTGGATATCATCAAGTGAGGGTCAAGGAGGAAAATATGTGGAAGACTGTTTAATACACGTCAAGGACTTCTTCGAGTGGTTAGTTTTAATTTTTGGGTTGTGCAACACACCAGCTACCTTCCTGTGCCTCATGAATGAGGTATTGAAACCATTAATTCACTCTTGTGTTATTGTAGAATGTAGAATCGTAGATCTAGATGACATATTGGTTTTCAGTAAGACATATGAAGTCACTTATCCCATCTTGAAAAATGTTTGAAATTTTGAAGGAGAATAAGTTATTACTGAATGGTGAAAACTGCTAGCATGCCAAAACCTTGTTGGTGTACCTTGGTCACATGTTGGGTCATGTGGTGGGTGATGAAGCAATAAAGATAGATCCATCCATGCATTGTCAATTAGCCAAAGAACACTAACATATGTAATACACAGAGCTTCATAGGTGCAGCCTGATACCTCCATAAATTTGTAAAAGACTTCTCATACATTGCTGCCCCATTGCATGAAGTCATGGGTAAAGGAAGAAAATTCTATTCAAGTAATAGACAACAACAAACATTTGAGGAGCAGAAAAAAAAGTTTACTACGGCACCAGTCCTTGCTTTACCCAACTTGCAAGCTAAGTGAATTCTCAGTGATTGTTTAGAACATTGCCATGACACTTGTGGAGGTATGATCTAATCATCACTCGCTGGAGGAGAGCTCTCATATTAATATGTTGCTCTTGAAGATTGTCTACGTTGCTGAAGTGATTTCTGTTGCTATTGAGGTGCTATTGGGAAGCATATGATGTTGCTGAAGAGTGCATGATGTTGTCAAAGATGCATCATTTGCCAAAGTGCATGTTGGCGAGATAAAAGGCATTTTTGCTTGTTGACTTGGAAAAGGCTGTATTTGGTCTTTGACAGTTAAAGGTCAGCAAAACACCATAGGATGAGGTTGTTTGTTGTTTGCAGGGATTCCTTTTATTTTTATAAAGTCATGGCTATAGATGCATGTTGGGTGGCCAAATAACTGTTGGAATTCCTTGTTGATGACCATTGGGATGAAGAAGATGAACAACTAGATGGTTAAGTGGACAGTTGAATAGTTGCAAATAGGCAACCATTCCTATTCCAAAAGCTCATCTGTCTTCCTTGGGTCAAGCAGCCAAAGAGGGAATAAAAGGAGAACTTCGAGACATTCAAGATGTTCAGTTAGCTTAAGAAGTGACTCTCACAGTGAATTTGAATAGGATCAGCGGGTGTTGCAAAGCTCTTGTGTTTGCAAGAGCAGAGAGGAGGAAGGGGAGTGTGAAAATTACATTATAATACTCCAAAAGTCCATTGTAATAGCATTGTTCTCCTTGTATTGAAACCTATTAGTGGCGGAATGCTGAAAGATTATTCTTCCTGGAGTTTTTCACCTGACTTAGGTTTTCTCCAGAAGAAAACTTGTGTTGTGTTTTGTTTCTTGTGTATGTGCTCTATTGTTTACTGTTTCCTTCTTGTTATCAGAATTTCACACTATTGTAGGTGTTGTAAAACTTTAAGAGTAATTTGCTATGAGTTGTGAGGAAAGTTAATCTGGAAATCCATAGTTGGTAAATCATTAGGGTTAGAAATCCAATGATTTATGGATCAGTTATCATTTAAATTTTATACAATTGCATTACATGCCATTAGCCCCTAGTGCTTCACAAAAAAGAGTTGCATTAGAATTCGAAACATAAAGGGGATAGCATATGGACAAATATGTGATTTGCATAGAATAATTTAATGTTGTTTTTTCTTACCCTGCAAAAGCAAAGTTGTAAAGAACTTGGAAACCTGGGGAGAAAAATTAGATATATGAATATACCTGTAGTAAATTTTTTATAAGATATAATGCTGCCGGAATGGGATAGACTTTGATCTCTTCCCAAGTGGTGCTAAGCCTGGCAGATAAATGCAACAAAAGAAACATTGTCAGACAAAAAAATGTTCATATATGTTAATCCTACAGTGCCACATATTAATGAAATAAAGTTCTCAAAAAAGGAAAACTAAAAAAATGTCTATAATGATCCTTAATGTTCATCACCAGCAAAGAATTTATTCATTCCTTCTCTATATAACAATTAAAAAATACTCAATCGTTGGACTTAGATAGGTAGGAAAAAAATTAATAATAGCTAAGGTTAAATGGGTGCACAGATGTTGGGTCCAGTGCAAACTCCCCAAAACTTGGATACATAGTGACATTTAAACTGAAGAATCAAACTTGGTACATGAAACTCGAAACACAAAATCATCATGAAAGATGGTAAAACTGAAATTACATAGATCATGTTTCACATTTATGAATTTTTCCTTCTAAGTTTTGGATTTTTCGGTATATTAATGATGTGTATTTCTAATGGGGTATGTGTGAGATTTAGGGTAGATACCCTTGGGTGCGCTATGCCATACCAAGTGTGCCTTGGGTACAGATTTGGCTGCATCTTGGGTGAACTCCATTTTTATTTGTGTATGCAAACAAACATGCTAATCACCTTCAGAAATGTATTAACAAGCCCTCATCAAGGTCTATAGTAACCAGATCAGACAAATGTCAACAACTAAATTGTGGACTTTTATAGTTCCATCTGCCAAAACTTTACTTCTGTTGTTAACATAAACTAAATGTTACAAACATTACTCAAAATTCATTACTACATGAAAACTATTATATCTTTTGAGAAGCATAAGTTATGGAGGATCCCAATCTTTGAATAGGTCAAATTTTGGTTTACAACAAAAATCCTTCAGATAATCTCACAAAATCACAAGTGACTTGAAGTACTATACAGGCTCTTTCTATGTGATCAAGAGGTCATCCAAATTATGTGTATGAGTGATCTCGTAAATGGAATATGATACAAATTTCAAAGGATTACTAGCCCTCTGATGTAAAGGTTGCATAGATCACCTGCAAATTAATTAGTAATTTATAAATTGAATGTCATCACAATTTAACTCAACCATTGTGCAGGTACACCTATAACTCCAGCACCCGTTTGCAAAGGTACACCTATAACTCCCAAATCAGCTTCTATGTGGTGAATTTGACATGCCAAAACTGTTGACCCACCTCCTCATAATGCCTGTGGTTGAATCTGAATCACAAAAAAATGTAGTGTCATTTAGCTTCTCAAGTAATCTAGATGTGCCCAAGTAGGATGGGTAACCTGCCATTCTACCTGTGCTTTCCAGTACCAGACAGAGTCAGAGATGTGCACACTTTCCATCTTTCTCCATTGACAACAACACAAACAAGTATGTGAATAGATGGTTCAAAGACACCACTTGCTTAATATCTCTAATCATAGACGTGTGAACCATGTATAACTATAAATTCTTGCTTAGCTTTATTTTCAGAGTAAAACCAGCATTCTTGCCTCTCTAAGGAAGTGGCACTAAAAAATTGCTGTTTTCTAATATCTTGTATATATATTGTGCCTACAACTAGAATGGCCAATTACAACATACATGATAGTAGATACTAAGGCACTGACTAGCCAGACCACCAGAACTTTGTTACCGCAACAATCCTTGAAGAGTAACATTTATAATTTTCCTATTAAGGATTTTATGACACCTTTACAAGGCACATACATATTATCAAACCAAGGACTGAGTTTAATGACTCTTCATATTTATAACTGGGACTGTTAATTCATACTATGACTATGGTTACAGGGGTTAAGAGCTTCCTCAATATGTCTTATAAAAAGTAAAATGTTGTATCATTGGGTTCATTTCCATTTTTGTATCATTGTCAACCTGCCTTTATAATTTGAATCCTACCGACTCTATCATATTCATAATAATTCTTAATCAATGGCATTGCATTCAATAGGACTTTGTGACTTTGTCCCATAAAAGATATCTGAGACCACTATGCAACAATTATAAATTTTATCATGCAACTTGAACTTCAATTTTTAATGTCAATCAATTCTTAGAATGGTCATACTCTCCCGATGCCAATTAGATCTAGCTTGCACAACATTTATATATGTTACGATCATAAGGTTTTCATGGTACATGAAATGTTAGTGCAAGAATTCTAAACAGTATTTTCCAAAAGTCTCTATTTTAAAGATATACTCATTATGCTGTTGCGACAAGTCCAAACATCCCAAATCTTGTTCAAATAATATCAAATATCAGCCACACTTCCACATGAGAGATTTCATGATGTATCTTGTTTCTCTATGGTTGCAACTCAGTTAATAGTGCCCCAATCCTCACTTAAAACCCTAATCCACCAAGTGGGACTTCATTTTCCTACCATCTAGTTCAACTTATCTCCTCTACTGAACAGTTGAACTGTCTATAATATTTCTCCTATCCTCAAATTTCCACAAGCATTATTTGAAATAGAATTACAACTCCCTTTTAGAGATTTTGTACATAGGATTCACCCAAGACCCTTGAATTCTAGCACATACAGGAAGTTAAATGATGTTCAGAGTTTGATTTTGAAGCACTCATTGTCAATAGACACTACAGCAGTTGTGGTCCCAACCCAGTTGCTACTGCAATTATGGTTTTGTCCACTTGTGCTTTCCTACCAATTTCTTTTAAACCTATATTTATATCTGAATTCAATTTTTTGTTTAAGCTTTTGTTTCTCATACATTTTCCAAATCCAATATGGACCATGAAACAAGGTGTCATTTTCTTTTAATTTTGGGTTTTTTTGAGTTGAAAATAAATCTGCCATCCCTTTAGCTCCCAAAGGTATTACCTAGGTAAGATGTTTTCTCCTTTGTTCACTACAATATGTGTCCATGCCCTCTAAGATACCACTAGAGAACCATCCTGAGGCACATTTTGGGCACCAACTTAACTATTTGCGGTCCAAGGTCTCTCCTAAGTGACATCTTGAGACTCCAAACTTGCAACCACATGTCCGCCAACCTTCTACAGTCAACCAAAAGCATTATCCTTTGTCACTGCTCCCAAATATATCTCCTACGCAGTTCCTTATGATCTTCTCAAGGCATATCATTAACTTCTACTCTTTGGGCACCAACTTAACTATTTTCCGTCCAAGGTCTCTCCTAAGTGACACCTTGAGACTCCAAACTTGCAACCACATGTCCGCCAACCTTCTAAAGTCAACCAAAAGCATTATCCTTTGTCACTGCGCCCAAATATATCTCCTAGGCAATTCCTTATGATCTTCTCAAGGCATATCATTAACTTCTACTCTTCCAAGGCATCTCCTAGGCAACACCTTGCATCCTTCCTAGGGCACAATACTGGCTCACGCCCTTGCAAGGTATCTCTTGTGCTATACCATTTGGAACCTCTTTTCATGACTTCTTCAGAAATGTTGCCTTGGCAACAACTTGTGGAAACATCACATTCACCACACTTGGTACCAAAATCAAGGTTAAACAGAGTTCCCAATTGAACCCCCTTTGCTAGAACCAAACTTCTTCTCACCATTTTGCAGCCTTCCTTGCTGAAAATTACTTGCACTCGCACATTATTCATTTCTCATTGAAATCAAGTTCCCTGTCAAACTTGGCATGTGCCGCACTCCATATAGAGTTTTCTCTCTTCCATCTAAAACACAAGTCATCCTTTCCTTGGCCAATGATCTTGTAAGATGTATCATCTCCCAAGAAGACCTCACCTCCATTATACTTCCCATACACATTGAACCACTTCCTATGTGGAATCATATGAAAAGAAACTCCAAAATCAATAGGCCATGCATCGTCACATTCATAAGTTGTAAAAGACACCAAGAACATGTCTCCAAATTCTTCATAAGAGATTTTTGAATCTCAATCATTGTCATATCCCATTTTCACCTTCTTGTCTTTGCAACCCTTTTGTATATGACCAACTTAGCTGCAACTCCAACATTTATTCTTGAATTTTCCAAGAGATTTAGATCACCTTTCGACCTCTTATCTCAATTCTTTTTCTTTCCTTTTTCTTTAGACCTACCTCTAATGACCATAAAATTCTTAATGGATTTTGAGGTTCTTCTCCTCGTTTCCTAATGCAAACATAGTTGGGGTTCCTAGCAAAAGTAAGCCTAACAATGCAGCCCCAAAGCACACAGCCAAAAACAATTAAGAGATGGACAACTCAACTAGCAAGCACTTCTACTCTCATAAAATTATACACAATCATTACATACTATTTTACAAAGCCACGATTATCAACCGACTTACAATATCACAAATCCAAGCAGTTCTCACCTAGAGTCCTAATCTCTACTTCTCTCCTAAACTTGATATAACTCCCTTTTTCTAGGTTCCAAGATCGTGCTCATAAATTAAATGCAACCACTCCTAATTTCAAAATGATATTCTCTACTTTGACATAAAAATATGCTGCCATGACCTTAACAGCTAGCCCATTAGCTCTCGGTTCCCTTCTCACCTTTCACCCCACCTTTTCTTCTCCCTTGGCACTCCTCTTGAACATTGTCTCTTGGGTCAGGTTGCCCCTACTTCACTCTACCTAGGTAGGAGAAATTGGCCATGAGCCCATGCTCATGTGTTGTGACAACCATCTTATTGTATCAAACAAACTATGATGTGCTCAACCACATTGCATCTTCCATCCCACACCCTTTCCACTTCACTAGGTACTCCCTATATTCCTTCTAGCATGCCCTTTTGACTCTAGTGTCTAACACCTACTCTAATTCCTCGCCCACCTTCTCTAGAATCTCACATCTCCAATCTATTTCTCTAGCATCTACTTCAGTTGTTCTCATCTTCACTTTTATCCCTCCTTCATGGTGGTATAGGTCAGCAACAAACTTCTTATCATCTACCATCATATGTGGCCAAAGGGACCCTTCACATAGCTACACCACTATCTTCTCTAGATGAAAAGGACTAGCCAATCCTCTATTATGCTTTTCCAAGGTTTAAACTCATTGACCTTACTGGTATGTACATGTGTGCATCCCTATCCAATAGTCCATTCTATAACATGCATCCTAACCACTTGCTTGACTCGCTTGTCCAAACTCCACTTGCACCTTCCACTACTCTTGGAAATTCTCATCCTACACATATTGCTCCTTTAGTGAATTGAAATATCTAACCCTTAGGCTCGTTTATTTGGCTAGGGCACATCTTCAACTTAGCACGTCTACTACCCTCTTCAACTTAGCACTCCTCTGCTTGACTATAAATTTATAACTCTACAAGAACTTGACCCACTTCATCTACCTTTGGTTTTAGCATACCCTTTTTCTTAGCACTTGCACTATTGCATAAAACAAATAGTCATAAGTTGAATACTTTTTCTTCACATCATTGAGTTTTTCATTGAAATATGCAATTGGCCTTCCTTCTTAACTCAATACTACACCAATTGTTGTGCCACTAGTATTACAATCTACCTAAAAGACCTTATTGAAATTCGACAACACCAATATTGCCTACTCCATTACGTTCTTCAACGCTTGAAATGCTCACTCTATACCCTTTGTTCCGATGGAAATCCTCCTCTTCCCTCACGGTTTTTGTGACCGGCACACAAATTCCACAAGAGTTCCTAATGAACTTCCTATAAAAACTCACTAGCCCATTGAAGCTTCATGTTTCAAACATATTATTTGATGTTTCCATTCTACTATTGCTTTCAACCTTTCAAGGCTCGTCTTCAAACCTTCTTGGGATATTACAAACCCAAAGAACACTAGTTCCATGAAATTGCACTTCTTTGAGTTTACTAATGATTTCTAATTGTACAATCTCTACAACACCTATCTTATGTGCACAAGGTGTTCTTCCCTGGTCCTACTGAAAACCAAAATATCATCCAAATACATAATTGCAAACCTTCCAAGAAATAGTTTGAGAAACTCATTCATCGACCTTATGAAGGTGCTTGATGCATTCATCAATCTAAACAACATCACTAACCACTCGTATTACCCATCCTTAGTTTTGAAGGTTGTCATTTCATTGCCTTCCCTAATTTTAATCTAGCGATAGCCACTCTTCAAGTTGATCTTGGTGAAACATTTTTCCCTACTTAAGTTGTCCATCAAGTCATCCATACATGGTAGTGGAAACAGATATTTGATCGATTTCTTGTTAATTGTCTTAGAGGCCATGCACATTCTCCATTTTCTATCCTTCTTTGGTGCCAATATAGCAAGTGTTACACATGGGCTCAAACTCTCTCTAACTGGCCCCTTTTTAAACAACTCCTCTTCTTGTCCTTTGATATCTTCACTCTACTACAGTGTCATCTTGTAGGCTGCTTTGTTTGGAAGACTTGATCGTAGTATCAAGTCTATGGTGTCTCCAATGTTGTGCACAAGTAGCAAACCATCAATCATCTCATCAAACATAATGTCCTTAGATTCTTCCAATATCTCATGTACCTCCTTAAATTCCTTCTTCTCTATGCTCTTTATGCCAACTTTACTTGCATCGTTGCCTTTTTGCATGTGATGGCATTGACACTAGGCACATGTGCTCTTTCTTCACTTCTCTTGGGTTTGGGGTGTGGCAATCAGTCAAAAGTGGTTATACTACTCCAACCACTCCTCTTACAGATCCAACTGAAATCAGAATGTATGAATGCAATGCCAAAGCCACAAATGATATCTTGTGTGGGTTGGCTGATTCAGAACTTTTGAATGTGATGAATTGCAGTTCTGCCAAAGATGTTTGGGAAAAGCTCAGTAGCATCTATGAAGGAGACACTAAAGTGAGGCAAGCTAAGATGCAGATCTTTAAAAGTAGATTTTAGACTCTAAAGATGACTGAAGATAAAAACATTGCAAGTTATATGCTTCGAGTACAAAAATTTGTCTTTGGAATCTCTGGACTTGGCGGATAAGTAAAAAAAAAAAGTGAAATTATAATAAGGTTTTGAGATCTCTCCCAAAATCTTATAGTCACAAAGCATCTACAATTGAAGAATCTAAAGATTTGGATCAGTATTCAATTCATGAAATGTTTGGCACTCTTACTGCCTTTGAGATGAAAGAGTTTGGTCAAGATGTTCCAAAGAAAGAAGTTGCTTTCAAAGTTGACAAAAAGATTGAAGATGAAGTTGTTGATCAAATTGATGAACTTGATGAAGTTGAAGCAAACTTTGTGAGAAGTTTGAAGAAAGGCACCGGCAAATACAAAGGTAAGTTACCATTCCAAGTGTTTCAATTGTGGAAGAATAGGTCATTTTGCTTCTAAATGTCCTTATAAAGAATCGGATGATAGCAATAAAAATGATAAGGTTAAAAAGGGTCTCTATTCCAAAGAAAGCAGTGGTTCCTCTAAAGATGAGGAGAATGATTCAAATGATGAAACACTCTTTGTGGCTTTCAATACTACTGATAGAAAGTATAATGTTGAGAAATGTAAGGAGTTCGACTCCTTGAGTGATGAAGACATGTTTTCCTCTAATTTGGATCTAGAATCTATGGAACCTGAAGGTTGGGACTTCAATTCAGATGATTGGGGAATAGACTTTGAAGGAAAACTCCAGTCTGCTTTGGAAGACTTGAATGAAGCAAGGGGACAAAATCAGAAGTATGAGAGCTTGCTTGCAAAGTCAAAAGAAGAGATTGACAAACTGAAAATCCAAGTAGAAAAAGGCAAGGTATGTGAAATCAAACTAAAAGAGGCAGAAGGTTTGATCTCTGACTTGAAAGTAAAGGTTGAAGAAGGCAAGAAAATTGATGATTGTTTGAATGTCAGGCTCAATGACAAAACTGCTAAATGTTTAAAGCTTGAGGAGGAAGTTGTCATTCTAAGGAATGTTTTGAAAAGAGAAAAGGAACAAATTGTCAAAGGAGAGAAGTCTAGCCTTGTTAGTTCCAAGACAAATGAAAAGACTGAAACACAGAAACAAGAGAAGAAAGATTATGCACTGAAGACTCCAAGAAGAGTGCCTCCAAAGATGCAAAGAATACTCAAAATGGAAAGAAAGAAAATGGATCCAATCCTAATCAGAAGCAAAGAGGAAGTCCTCCATCTGCAAAACATGTTCCTTCCAAGTTCAATCAACCTTTTCAAGGTTACTGTTTTTCTTCCAATATTTTTGGGCATAAAGCAATTAATTGTAGAGTTAGACAAAGGAGGAATAATAACATGGGTAGAAGGTCTTTGATACCTCAAAAAAACAATATCGTCCTGTTTCAAGGATATTGCCATGCCTGCAACAATTATGGTCACAAGGCTAATAAGTGCAGATCTAAAATGATGAGGAACAACCCTGTTCCAGAGCACAACATTGTGTACTATAGATGCAATAATATGGGACATAAAGAAAACTACTGCACAAGTGGCTTTGCTAAGCCACCAGTTCAGAAAAAGGTTGAACCTCATAATCAGCAAAATAAGGGAAATGAAAAAGTCTGGAAAGAAGACCATGAGAAGAAGGATGATACCACAATTGTGCACTCTGCACAAGATTCTAAGACAAACTGAGATAGAGCATTATCTCAAGGGGAGATTTCTCTTGCAGAATCTTTTTGCCCCCTAAAAAGGAAAAGGTGCTGAAAACCTCAGCATGAATGAAGATTTGGATCAAAACAGTTGGTATGCAGATCTGTTGTGCATAAATATACCTCTTTTGAAATTTCCGGTGGAGGTAAAATATGTGTGGAAGATTGGTACACTTGTCCTAAGTGGTATCATTCCAGTTTTGTGTACCGCACATAAAGATAAGTTTTAGAAAGGTAAAGAAGTCTGCCAAGACATTCACAATTTGGCAAAGTCATGGTCCGCTTCTCTGCGCAAGAAAGGGTTTTGTCTTGCGGACTAGAAGATAATTTGATCAAGATGTGAAGGTGTTATATCCAAGTCTCAAGTCTTTACACCTTCTAAAGTAAAAGATGCAAGTGACGGAAATTTTGCCTATACTCTAGCAAGGTAAAGTGAAGATGAAGGCTTGCTGGAATGTTCTACATTCCTCAGGAAAGAATGTCTTATCCATATTGTCTTATCGATATATTCAGCTATGTTATGAGTATCCGCAAGTACAGTTTCAAAAGGCAGATGATTCCAGATGTTTATTTATGCGTGATACTTGTGCTGGTTGGTGTGTATATACAAGTTCAGTTATTAACATTTTTACATGTCTCAGTACGTTTCAAAGATTGATGTTTGGTTGCCAGATTTCAAGTCGATCCTAAGTAATCTCGTAATAAAGTTATGAAAAGAATCTTCAAATACTTGAAGGGAGCTCCGGATTATGGCCTATGGTATAAAAAGGATCAAAATTTCTCTCAGAGTGCCTATATTGATGTTGATTGGGCAAGTTGTATTGATGACTAGAGGAGTACAAGTGGAAGTGCATTCTTTTTGGGAGACAGATCAGTCTCTTGGTTCAGTAAAAAGCAGGACTCAGTGTCTTTATCCATAGTAGAAGCTAAAAACATTGTTGCAGCATCTTGCTGCACCCAAGTGCTTTGGATGAAGCAAACCTTGAAGGATGTGAAGGTGGTTTATGATGAACCTATTCCTCTATTGTATGACAATACAAGTGCAATTAATATTTCCAAGAATTCGCTAATGCGTTCAAGGACTAAACACATCTCTATCCGGTATCACTTTCTAAGAGAGAAGGTTGCAGAACATGAAGTCAGAATGGAGTATGTGCCTACCAAGGACCAAATTGCAAACATTTTCACTAAGGCACTTTCAAAGAATACTTTTGAGTATCTCCGGCAGAAGTTAGGGGTTATTGCCCCTCCTTGTTCTAACTAGATGCATTAATGGTGCATCTCTCCAAGGGGAGAAATTCATGACATATTTGTTTCCTTGGATTGATGAGTGCTACCTCTCAGAGGAGCTGGTAGAAAGGGGGAGTCTTAAAGAAGTTGTGTAGCTGTTGTGTATGTATAACTGCTTGAAGAAGATGTGTTTCCGTTCAAAGGGGGAGTATGTGTTGTTGTTTCAATAGAAGATCTTTTTGCCCCTTGTCCCTGATGTCAAAACAATTGTTGTTTCTTTATACAAACATATATGGCCCTTTGTCCTTGATGTCAAAGGGGGAGAGTGAGTAGTGTGTGTTGCCATCAATGCCAAAGGGGAGATTGTTGGCAATTGTTTTCATTGATGTCAACACTACAGAATTTGTTGGCAATTGTTGTCATGGTTGTCGACCCTAATTGTTGGCTATCATTGATGTCAGCACTTGTTGTTAGTCCTTGGCACTAGTTATTTTTGTTATATTTAGTTTGGGCTAACATTGGTGATGAAGTTCATGGTTGAATTGAAATGATTATTGATATTCATAATTGCATGATTACAAGAGGAGAGTGTTAATGTTTTGGTACCGGCAGGAGGTATCTTCTAGCGGCAAAAGTATCTTCCTTAAATAGATATTATGTCAGTTGGCTGACCCACATAATTGTCTTATTCAAAATGGTCAACATGCAAAGTGTAACTGACATGCAAGAAAATCTTTGTTTGTCTCCTTTAAATAGACGCATGAAATGTATTTGTAACTCCTTAAAATAAGCAAATGAAATGCCACCTAGTGTGTCTTCTTGTGTATGCATGTGTAACCGCTATTTGCCTACGTATAGGAGGAGATGTCGACTTGTTTGGTGAACTTATTTTGCCTATAAAATCAAGTCACCTCTTCAAGAAGAAGTTCGATTATTCACAACAAGTTATTATCCTTTAAAGAGAAGATTGATATCTAGGAGAGATCAGAGGTTTTTTGTATGTACACATCTAAGAGAGGTGTTATTATTCAATGGATCATGTTGTAAGAAGATTGTTGTTGTTTCATTCTAATATACAAGAGATACTTTTGTGGCTGGGTTTTTCTCCCTCAAGTTGGAGGGTTTTCCCAGGGTAAATACTGTGTGTATTTGTTCATGTGTTAAATTTTTTTGTTTTCTCTCATTTCTGGTTCAAAATTTAACAGAGAGAAATACTCCTTATAAAGGAAATTACAAGACGATGTTTCTAAAAAGAAACCATTGTAAACTAAAGCTAACTAAAGCAATTAATTGAAAGATGCTAATACAACTTAAGTGTAAACAGAAGTTACTAAAAGCAAACTAAGTTAACTACAAGTAAACTTACAACTAACTAAAGCCAAGATGACCATTAATATTACATTTAATATTTTAGTACCCTCCCTTAATGGTCATCCTACAAAAACTAACTCTACCCATATTCAGATGGTGTATTGGTCATCAAAATGCATAGAATGCAAACTACTTCTGCTCGGTATACTCTGCCACTTGAGCACTTTGCTAAGACACTTCCTGGTTGGTCTTCTCATCAGCCAACCATTTTCTGCAAAACTTCTGGATGTGACCAATCTTCCCATAGTAATGGCAAGTAATAGACTCCTTGGAGCCCTCCTCTGAATCACCTTGTCCTGAGTGGACTTGCCTTTGCGAACATCCTTGGCAGTAAATGCTTATTCAACACTAGGAAACTCACTGCTACTCCCAAACTATTTCCTCCACCTATCCTGCTGCAAAATCTTGTTGCACAACTTATCAAACTTCAAGTCAACATTGGTGGATGTAATGTTGAGCATTTCGACGAACTGCTCATAGGAACGTGGCAAACTTTTCAAAGTGATCACCACCATATCCTCCTCTTCCATTTTACGACCAATAGCCTCTAGTTGATCGAGAATATTTTTTATTTTCATCAAGTGCTCCTGCAAAGACACTCAGTCATCCATCATAATAGAGAATAGCATATTCTTGAGAAAGAAAGCCCTTCCCTTGTCTGAGGTCTCATGAAGATCTTCCAAATGCTTCCAAATCTTCACAACATACTTACCAAATGGTATTTCCGGTAACATCTCATCGATGAAAAATAATTTTAGAAGCATAACTGCCTCCCTATTACCTCCATCATGCTTGTCTCGATCCTTCCCAGCAGTAGTGGGAGGAACTTTTGTACCTAGAACAAGCTTATCCAGACATCGATACTCAAAGATGGTAAGCATCCTCTGCTTCCACATGTTGTAATTTTTTCTATTGAACCTTTGTGTATTTTCCAACATAAAATTGGACAAAGACGCCATCCCTCCCGTTTTCCAAAGCACGAAAAATGAGGTAATTTTGTGATCAGCTGGCACAAACCTTGGACAATCAACTGGCACAACTCACGATTTTTCAAAAATCGTCTAAAAAAGAGGCTCATAAATTGTAAGATTTTTCAGAAAAACCTTTGAAAACTCTAAAAAAGTAAGATTTTTTTTGAAAAAATCCTCAAAAAGCTTTAGCAAATTTTTTATAGAAAAATTTTCAAAAACTCTTTGCAAAAAATTTTATTTTTCCCAAAAAAAATTCTATCAAAACTAGCTCAAAAAATCAACTCTTCAAGCCAACATGAAATCACGATTTACAAAATCGCCCAAAAACAATAATGAAACACCCAAAAAATCTGAAAATACCCGTTCACAAGCAAGTACAAACTTCAATCAAAAACCCAAAAACAACTCGAAAAATCAAAGACAACCCCAGAAAATTGCCAACAGCATGAACAGAAGATCATAAAGCCCTAGGTTGCAAGTTTTGAGACCCTAACAACAGAGACCTGAGGCACACACAACAAGGAAGCACAAATATCAAAAGAAAAGAAAAACAGCCAAAAAAATCTGATTGTAGAAACCCTTCGATTGTCCACAGATCGTGCGCATGATAACCTAGAGTGTAGTTGCAATTGTAAAAAACGATGCCTAGAGATCAAAAAATTGCACAAAGTGAGATCCCATCACAAAAATAACTTTCCCATGCAATTTGCAAAGGAAGTGCACGATCTTTAGCACCAAAAAACGAGAGTACACAGATGTCAAAAAAAAAGGGCACCTCAGGATAGAAACGCATCCAGAAAACCCTTGTCATGCGGCTGGAAAACCTTCAAAAAAAATGTCGCGAAAATCAAAGAGGTTGCAGAAAATAGAAGAGTAGAACTCACACCTAAGAAAAAAAAATCCGCCCTCAAACCAAAAACAATGCGATTTTTGCATACAGGAACCCATGAAAATCCTCGAAATTTCTTTGCTAAAAAGAGGACAAAGAAACCATCAAAAAACCTTCAAAAAATCTATTTGAAAAATATTTGAAATTTTCTCCTTTTACAGACCCTCGAAAATTTTCTTCAAAAAACTCAGCTTCAACAAACCCTCAAAGATTTTTTATTTCTTTTTAGAAACTCCCCAATTTTTTCAAATGAAAAAAAAAATCCTTCGATTTTTAAAAAAATCGGCTTCACAAAATTTCTTTTAAAAATTTCTTCGATTTAAAAAAAATGGCTAAAAACAAAATATCTCAGGTCGAGCCTAAGCTCTGATACCATGAAATGATTATTGATATTCATAATTGTGTGATTACAAGAGGAGAGAAATACTCCTTATAAAGGAAATTACAAGACGATGTTTCCAAAAAGAAACCATCATAAACTAAAGCTAACTAAAGCAATTAATTGAAAGATGCTAAAACAACTTAAGTGTAAACAAAAGTTACTAAAAGCAAACTAAGTTAAGTACAAGTAAACTTACGACTAACTAAAGCTAAGATGACCATTAATATTACATTTAATATTTTAATATGAATATCATGCCTTATAAAAGAAGAAGTGATGAAATTCATGGTTGGATGTCATGTCTTATCAAAGAAATATTGTTGATATCATATAATGCATTATTATTGTCAGCAAAGTTGATTTCATAATGATTTATTACGATGAGGATAGAAGCATGACTAATTGTGGAGAAATGTTGTTGATGGTCTACACTATGGCTTATGCTCTCTCCTGATGTTCCTAATGATATATGTGTTGTTGAAAGGAAGTTCTAGCCTCCGCAAGTTGCTTAAGTATTTCTATTTCTAAAATGTTGCATTGAAGTTTGTTCAGGAGAATGCTCTACATTCCTCCGTTGTTGCAGTTTTGGTCTTGCAGTTTGGTATTCAATGTTAGTGTTTTGTGGATGTTGCACTCCTATCTTTTCAAGTCACCTATGTTGTGGAGGAGAGTTTTGTGAATTGTAGAAGGTTGGCAGTATTGATGGTTGTCTGGACTGATCTGAGAAATGCTCTGCATTTCTCCACAGTGTTGTTTTTGCTCCTACGGCTAAGTGAATGTGCTCTCAACGTTCCTGCAATGTCTCAGTTCCAATCCCATGTGCTGCAGTGGTCCGCAAGCTGATATATTAATGTTAAATCTCATGTCTATGTATTTTGTGCTTCCTGGATAAAATATTTTGTATCTATTTGTTTTGTGGTGATTTTAGATGGCATGACAATATGAAAGAAATGTATGGTGTTGTTAGATGTTCAAGGAACATCCCCATGTGATCTGCACATTGCTAATTGGCCGCTTTGTTGCTGCATTGTGTCTTGAGTTGGCTTTTTGGGTTATTTATGGATATTTGGCAAACAGGGCTTGTTCCTTTGCTTGTGTCATGTGCTTGGGAGGGTTGCGCCAACAATGGAAGATGTGTTATGATAGATTTGGGTCCTAATCTATCCTATTTGGGACCACATCATGTAAATTCAATTAAAAGTATGTTTATGGGCCGATTGGTTATGTGCTTCAACGATTCATCCACATGTTTCCTTAATGTCGACTTAGGTTGATGTGCATCTATATGTAAATGGTTTTGGATCACATTGAAAGAAGTGCAAGAGTGCTTTTGGTCCTCTCTATCCTTGGGATCAGACTGCATTATGTTTTTGGTGGCCGACCAGTTGAATTCATTGTTTATTCTCTTCATGGCCGACCTAATTGAAGAAATGAAAAGTTGTGATGGATATAAATGCAAGATCATTTTAGATGCAACGGTGAAGGGAAAGTGTACAAGTGCGATTAAGTGTGTGTGCAAATTGTATTGAATATCCAACAGAAATAGTGCTAAAAGTTTGTGAAAGGAGAGATCAATTGTGTTGTATCGCCTCAGTCAATAGAGTGTTGTGTTGGACATTCATTGTAATTCTCTCTAAATCATATTGTATCCTACTCTGAGACGGTGAATCTCATCAGGTCCTTGTATGTTGCTCCTAAAGTCGTGTTGTCTTCAGTTCAACAAGTCCTTTGTATCTTGCTTTAAGGCAGTGAGCCTTTTTGCAAGTCATTTTGGCAGTGAGCCCTATATTGTGAGTTAACTCTCACCGTGGTTTTTCCCTCATTGGGTTTTCCACGTAAATATGGTGTTCTTGTGCATGTGTGTGCTCTCTATTTCCTTCTCTTTGCTACTGATTCGATTATTGCAATATCTTTCATTAGTAAAGTTTGTTGAAGTTGATAAAGGTTCAAATTGCTATATATTGTTTTGCTTAAGGTTTTATCTTCATCTGCTAAAAGAGTTTGAGTTGTGCTAAAAGTTTTAAGTTCCAGAAGAGGTTAAATTTTTGTGTAGACATCACTCCTCCCTCCCTCGCAATTTTTTGGTAGTGTTCAACAGGGGTTTGGGTTCATTTTGGGTTCGTCCATACAAAAATCATATATATATATATATATATATATATATATATATATATATATATATCAGACTAGAAGCATGAATTAAGATTAGAATATCACATAGCATCATAAAAACATAACCACCATAAACGTGAATGTCATTTAAAACATGCATGGTAAATATTCATTGTTCAAACATCAAGTACCCACAGAGGAACCAAACCGATACCCGGATCCAATGCGAACCAAACCTGGATCTAGCCAAGCAGCAAGTGAACCCAACAACTTCAAATTTTGACATAGAAGGGACAAATTCAATGAAGCGGGCACTTTATTAGAATTGAAATCATAAAAATGAGGAATAAACTTGGCAAACAAGCGGCACCTAGTCCCTATGAAATGGGAGCCCACTAAATCCCATATGACCAGCTACATACAGCTCCCACACCAGACCATTTGTCTGCCAACCTTGGAACTGACCAATCCACCCAGTGCAGACTGCATGCAAGACCAAGGAAGCATATAACACTCTGCCTTTTACCTCATCATCACCACGATACTCACTATCATCATTCATCTTGCAATGTTGTGGCTTTGTCTTTTTCATAAAATAGCAGAAAGCCTTCATGGTCCGTGATGATTAAATGAAGCACTGCAAATATTTATTGATCTAAAACAAGATCAGAAAATACTGGAACAATTTGCTGGGACTAATTACTCCAAACCTTATAGCAAAAGACTGGATTTATAGGAGTTTACATTTCACAGCATATTTGTGGGAGCTAGCAATAGAAATTTAAAACATCCGTGCCTAGTTATGGCATGGTAACTAATGTCAATATACTGAATATTCCATTTGTTATAATATCAGATCATCACCCTGAAAGTTTTCAATAATATTGTATCCTTTTCCTACATGATCAGCAATTCTGATGTGGTTCAATTTAAAAATAAAATAAAAAAGCAAGAGACACATGAATCAAATAGACAGTATAAGATGCTCATTGCTTGGTTTTTTTTGTTAGAAATTGTAGTGTTGAAAAATGTACTCCTTTACATTTTCACACTATGTTTGGGTCCCTTAATTAATTGGACTTAATTAAGCCTCTAATTGGCCCAATTATGCATCTACAAGCCTAATTAATTGCAATTTCCGAAAGGGGAATCTTGATTTAATTAATGCAATTATCATTTTTAACACGCCAAAATGAATAGGTCTTGGCAATTTAGGTCAGAACCCCCCTTTAGTTGCTTAATTCAAATTTTAAATATGTTTTTGGTGGCCTTTTTATGATTCCAAATTCAAATTCAAGTGTCAACTTGTAATGTTTAATTTTCTGGAAATCAAAAAATTACCTATAAATACAAGGTATTTTTATGAATTCAAATCTATCTAGCAAGAGGTGAACTTTACAAAAGCTAAGATTATTGTCAAAGGTGTTCAAGAGCATATTTCTCAAGCATTTGTTGCAGCATTCAAAATCTCAAACATCATGTCAAAGTTATCAAGCATCATGCATGTTTTTGGAGCTAACATTGTGATGTAGGTTTCAAGCATTCAAGTCAAATTTCAAGCATCAAGATCACATCATCAATCAAGCCATTTCATGCAAGATCAAAACCTTAGAGAGATGTATTAAGTTTTAGTCATTCAAGGGTTTCAAATCAAGGGTTTAGTGAGTTGCAACATAGCAATTGTTCATTCATCATTCCTTTCATGTTTTATTATTTCAATTCAAGGTTTAATTACCAAAACAGGGTTTGACCAAGGCAAACCCCCATTCACCAAAAACAAACAATTTTTCCCTCATGTGTTTTGCAAATCTTAGGTTGAAAAAGGATTGAAGATCTATCAAAGGAGCAAAATTGCAAAAGTTGTCAAAGTTGTCAATATTTTCATCAAGCCATGGAAACTCACTTTCTGAATTTATTTCTGAATTTCCGACTATGAAACCCAAAGGAATCGAGAGTGCAGACCAAGGACCAAAGGACTATGAAAGCAATTTTTCAACCCCTATAGCAAGACCAAGTCCCAGGAGGACACTCAACACAACCTTTTTGTGACAGGTGCATAAAATCACACCTTTCTCAGATCTGTAGTTGTTTTCTAGATTCTGTCAGATTAGGGTTTAATTTAGAGGTTTCATGTGTTACATTGAATCATTGCATTCATTTAGTATTTTTCATTCATCTCCCAAAAGTGCATTTCAGGCTGATTTACCCCATCCTAAGTCACAAGGAAAACAACAAGATCTCCATCAAGGTTGACTCACCTAAGGGTCGAAAGTCAATCTTGCCCTAGGGGATCTCTTTTTCCTAATGAAAGTAGGAAGATAGGTGCATCATACCCCTTTTGTTATCATTTCATTGTGATGAACCCATTTCCCGATGTTTCAAAACCGTATTCATTTTTCTATCTGCTGGATTGAGATATATCTTTTCATATTAATTTTCTTGGCCTATCTGCTGGAAAGTTTAAAGCCAGCTTGTGAAAAAAATTACCCAGCATGAGACAAAGTAACCAGCAATTGTTGGACTTGGAGGCTGACAGTAAGACCCTATCAGCTGATAAAATTGAAGATCAACAAGGGTTTTTAAAGGAGCATAAGAAAGCTGCACTTTTTCAACTAAGATTTTATGAGATTAAAGCAAGCTAAGAATATTACATAAGCACATAGACATCTTGAATGAAACCTTTCAGCCCAGGTTAATCATTTTTTACTTTGTAGCAAACAGGGAAGCACCCAAGGGAAACAAATACCGAGGCAGTCAAAGATTTATATGTTTCTTTCTGCCACTATTGGTACCCAGATGGAGTTTTAAAGCATTTTCAGAGAATTTCAAACCTCAAGTTGTATTATTTCATTGCTCAAGCATCTATCACCTAAAAAGTATTTTTTAACTTAATACACTCTAAATCTGCCACCAAACAAGCCATCTGCTTTTGAGACTTGCAGAGGTTTATTGATGCAAAGGAAAACGGTATGACCAGATTGATTCAAGCATTCAGATGATAATTCAGAGTGGTAGAAGTACCTTAACTGCTGGGGCATCATCAGAGAAATATACAGAGAAATGATGAATATCTCTAGCAATTGCACAAGTTATTGGGTGAATTCACCAATCTATGTCAAACACCACTCAATTTTGAACTTGAAGAATTTCCTGAAATTTTACCCAGTGTCAATTTCTTTGGATCTACAGGCATTATGTAGATGGTGAAATTGGAAGATAAACCCAAAGTTTCAACATTTTGGGTATCAATTTTTTCAATCTTATCATCTTTGATATATCAGAGGCTTGCTTGTTGATGTGTTGTTTTCCAGACAAAATTCCTGTCAATAGTTAGGATGTGGAGATTCCAGGGACTATAAATATTTTTCTGAATTTTGGCAATGTGCTGAAGTAGCAATGCACAATCCTCCACCTTTTAAATTTTGTGAGCTTTTTAACAATTTTTTCATTAAGAAGTTATCTTTTTATTTTCATGCACCAAATGGAGCAGGCTGACCAGTCAGAAAGAGGGGTGTCCCTTCCAAATCTCCAAGCCCCCTGGGCATCTAGTGTAATCACCCCTTTTTGAAATGGGATTGTAATAACAATAAATTAAAATATAAAATATAATATAATACAATTATAAAATATAAAATTAAAGTTTAATCTTATCAAAGGTCAAGGGGCATATGAAGAATCATGAATATTTAAGGAAAAAGATATATAAGAGACATCAAACAAGGAGAAGTAGGCATCATATGGAGAATACATCTTTTATTATCTGATTATTACTCCTTTGGAGCATGAAACAGCAGTTCATTTAACTTGAGGATGAAAACCCTCAGAGCAGAAATTGAAGGACAAAAACCAGAATTTCCATTGCTGAGTTAGTGGACGAAAACCCCTGATTCAGGCATATTCAGAGACAATTCAAAAACATTATAGTGAAGATAGATCACTGCAGATTTGGGATAATTAATAGCAGATACAAAAGATAAGTTCCCTCTTTTCCGAAATATATTCTAAATATAATATATAAATTAAAATAAACTGCTAAAACTGCAGTTTTTGAAGTTGATAGCATATTCATAATTAATTGTGCTACTATAATTGTGAGTTAGATTTTATTATTTTAAGAAAAATAAGGAAAATTTAAAAGGGGACATTACATCTAGGACATCACCCAGACCTAGGGACATGTTCTGGTGAAACACTGGTTCCGTTGTTTCTCTTTTTGGTTTGTGTGAGGTTTATTAATTGTTTGTTATGGCTACTTTGGGGTTAAATTACAAGGCTTGAGAACATATTTGACTCAATAATCTGTCTTACTTGGCGTTGTTTAGTGTCTTATTTGTTAGCTGTAACTCATCCAAAAACACATCACTTTAAGAAATTACCAGTCAAACAGGCCTGTCAATATTACTTGTTATCCTCTGTGATGCCTTCTCTTTCCCATGTTCGAGTGAGAGCAATCAATGATAATGCACACTTTAGTGTCTCCACCTGCAAAACATATAGTTGTATTGTTGTAAATATTCAACATATCAGCAAACAAAACGAATGATCAACTATAAATGATAGATACATTTTGATCTGCAGTAATAACTGAGAAGAATCAATATACTGGAAACAAACAATTCAATCAAAGGGAAAATCTTTTATAGTGAATACAAGATCACAATCACATTATATGCCCACCAAAAAATTTGCCGTTGTGATACTGTAGTCATACTTTCCAGCTCGTTTTGACCATGCAATAAGGATTCCTTGTGAACTAGTAAGCACGGTCAATGCAATTGTCACGAGAGACCTGAGCTTTCATAAACAGAAAAGAATAGGTTAGTTAGCAACATTATAAACATGCAATCAATGGAATTACTAATTCAAATGGCTTACTTGCGTTTCCATTCTGATCCTTCTTGGATGCCAATTTTCGGCTTATCTACAATACCTGCTGAGCATGTACAAATATACACATATTCAGTAGTCTTTAGTACCAAGCTCCTCTATCTAAGACTATCCTTGACAAAATATTGCCAACATAGAAAAGGTTGCAAGCAGTTAAGAACTTCTATAGGAGTTTCAGCCCAGCATAAACATACCACCAGAGCCAGATTTAGGATGCAGGTCTTCAATATCTGCTATACTCTCCTCCTCATCCTGAGATAGCAAAGGCAACCATTAGAAAATTCACTCCTTTATGCAAAAAAAATGTTTGGTTCAGTGATTAGTGGGTTTACAGATCATAAGATACCACATATGCTCATGATTCCAAAGGTAAAGTATAATCAACTAAGACCTAGAACTCTATGGGGGCTTCACATTTACAGAGTATGTCTTGTTTCCAAGAAGCAAAATTGTACCGAGACATTTTCAATGGCCAAAGAAAGGTACTTCACAATTAGAATATTATTTTCAGGCTTAAGACAAATAGAAGCACTAGTAAACCCAACTACATCCAATATTTAGTATCTTTTGAGAATACTACATATAAATGAACATCTCAGATCAGTAAAAACTGACTTTTCCAATGCATACACATAATATTATTTAGTACATAAGGAAATCTAGATTTTGTCCTGGAGAATACCAAGACTCTCATGGAATAGATAAAACAACTGGCGAAAGGTAGAGGTGTCTGTAAAGAATACCATGATACAGGTATTGACATGGCAGCTTTTCAGAGACCCACCCAGATACAATATAGTGTTGGATATGCCCATACAAAATATATACACTGTTACACCTACAAACAGACATTTATTTAGAAAACAATATATGCAGCAGGTTATTGTATTCTCATGTGCTCAAAATGTTATAAACTTTATATGTTTAATAGTTTATTTTTTGGAATGCCCTTTAATAGCTACAATTCCAATGTGTTATTAGTCATTATATTGACAGATGACTGCAGGAGATACATTATCTGACAGTGGTGCCATTTTGAACTCTAATGCTCTTCTTTATTTTCTAGGTTTTCATTCTATTTAGCTTAATGGTATTATCCTTAAACTCTATTTCACTTTGCTAGAGCGTTTTATTCCTAACCTAAAAAAGTCTTAGAATGCTAATGTTTCAAATTCAGTTTGATAATAGTGTTCTTAGTTCTTGAATCGAATGTATAACTTCTGCACTGTTAAAGTCTCTAATGGATGTCAATCTCTATTCATACTAGAAATGATAATACATTATGAAGATATAAATGGTTTGTCCAAAATCTAAATCTGGACAAATTTTTACACACTGTAAGCAGACATTCTAGATGCTGATTGGATGTTGATGAAATAATTACTATTTCAATATGGCCCAGACATGGCTATCCTTTTCTATGTGAGGAATTAATACTCTGTTGTATCGGATACATACCAGTGAAGTATTTATATCTGGATAAGTTATATATACAGATAGCAGATGGTTAGTAAAAAATGTGTTTCTCGATTTGTGTTTCTGCTTTCTGCTTTCTCGGGCTGTTTCTCCAAGTACTTTCATATAGATCCGTCTAAAAGAGTAAAGATGTCTACACCACTTTCCAATTCACACACTACAATCTCTTTTGTGAAAAGCAAAATATTTTTCTCATTGTCGAGCAGACTGATAGCCACAAAGATGACCCAGGCTCAGGCCCTGCTGGATGTGCTTTCTGTGTATTACAAACTGCTAATGCACTCCATGCTTCTAAGCCAAGCATCTCCCGTGCACTAAAAGACCAACGAATAAGTGTTATCAATTTACTGAGACCAAAAAAAAGTTTAGAACGGTTTCATTGAAAAGGGTTATATTAATCGCTTTAGAATTTCAAGATGCACAAAGTTATTGTGCTGTGAGAATTTATAATCCCAAACTTAATCAATAATTGCCCTACAGAAGAGGATCCTCCAATGGTAATGTGAGAATGGAAAGAATTTACGCCGTTGGTATATTGAATTGAGTAGATGCACATTAACTGTTTAGCTGTATACGCAATTTAGTCATCTAAACCCTTGGATCTACAAGCATGCCTCAAATCCTAGTACCCCATGGCAAATTGCTGTTTGCAAAATCATGGAATTGGGTTCCCAGAGTATTTAAATAGAATGCTCAGCGCACAATTCTGCATTGCGTATGAACCAATAGAACTAAAGTTTTGGATCTATTTGTACCTAAAAATGCTTAGAGAATCTCAAAGCAGACTGTTCAGCAAACTTCCACATAGAAAATAGTAAAACAATATTTTCCCACAAAAGATCTCTGTAAAACACGGTCACACAACAGGCATTCTGCATTGAAACCTTGAAAAAGAAGAAAAATAAACAAGTGCTTTGGATTGTTTAAGCCACAAATTTAGCACCCAAATGATAGTTTTCATTTAAAGGAATATAGCTACTAACCTACTTAGGATTTTGCGGTGTAAATACTAGAACATGGTGACAAACATGACAATTCAAAAAAGGGTAAAACAATGGCACCTGGTCTTTGATCTTTCTGTACTCCATTGTATTTTAACTAGGACTCAAATGCTGAGATTAGGCTTTCGTCGCCAATATAGGCAGAGAACATTCGGTTGAGCTTATAGATGACAGCCGGAATGATGGCTTGATTTTATTTTGCTTTCTCCATGATACGGACCGATTCTTTGAAATAACACTTCTATAGTGTACAAATTTCTTTCTTTGTAATAATTTACTGATTTAATAATTTTTAACATTATTAGTTCCTGCCGATAGGCAGGTTACTATTGCAATTGTTAGGTTTCTATTTTTCTTTCTAAACTGACCAATCACATTGCATAATCTAAAATATTTCTTTCTTTTTCTATAGTTTAGATTTTAAAACATAATTTTTATATTTAAAAATGATTATTTATCTGTTTTCTTATTGGTATGAGTAGTTCTATAATTCATTTTTTATTTTAAAAAATTTGAGAAATTAAGTTATTATAATAATTTTCCCTGAACATTATAGTTAATACATTACATTAAATAAATAATAAGAGAAGTTGTTGGAAGCTGTTGGAAATGTGTAGAAACCTTCACGGCAACAACACACATAGAGACAACAATGAAGGATGCAAATGGTTTGAAGTCTCCAAAGGGAAGGTTTGTTGAGGGAGTAGGCTCAAGCCCAAGAGGCAAGTTATCTCCATCATAGTCTCTAGGTTCTTCTTCAACTCTTTTTAAGCAAAAGCCATTTTCTAGTCTACCTAGGTCGTTGGCTCCCATGACAACGCACAGCTCTCCGACTACATCCAATATTAGTCCTAGTGGGTTAGTAAAACAGAATCTCTCAAGCAAATAAAACATAATTATAAAATCCTAGGGCTTAGGGTTTCAATCCATGGTTTAGGGTTTTGAACCAAACAACAAGAAGATCTTTGGCTGGTTTTTTCATTTTGTTTTTAATTTGTTGGTGAAATTGGTTTTTTTTTTTTCATATTCAAAGAGTTCAATAGTTGAAATATGTCGAAGATATGGAAAATGCTCTATACATTTCATTGGATGATTTGATAAACAACAATAAGCCTTCCTTTCGAGGAAGGGGCAAAGAAGGAGGTGGCAGTTTTCGTAGATGAGGCTTTTGAGGTGGCGGCAACGGCGGTGGTAGCATTTTTCAAGGGAATAGAGGAGGAGGAGCCATGCATAGAGGAAGAGGATGAGGATTAGCAGTCTATTCTTCGCCGTATACAATTTCAAAGGCAAGCAAGAAATACGAATTTATTTATTTCCACTAATTAGGTTTCAAAAAAAAAAACAAACACTAGCGCTTCAGTCCATGGCATCGCTGCCCAAAATATAGTGAAATGACTGGAAATTTTACTCTTTTATCTATAGACTAAACCCTATAAAAAAGAGAAGAAAAAAGGAAAAAGTTTCTTTTGTCAATTTTGACAAGATCAAGGTTTGCAAACCCTAATTCAGAAATGCTAACTAGGCTCCATTGGCTCAGTAGAATGAAAATTGAAGCAAGTGGCAGGCTTTCACAATCTTCCTGCACCTCTAATCCAAGAAATATAAGGAAAAATTATTAGAAGACCAAGTAGAGGGAAAAAAAAAATTGCATATGTAACTTAAGGCATAATCTTATCATAAAATATTAAATAATTGAAAAAACATGCATCCTCCATTAGATATGCACCTGTAGTGCTTGGAATTGATGTCTGTCAAAAAGCCCAAAAGCAGAACCAAAGCACTATACCGGCAACTATCATAGGGATAACAGTCCTACCTATGAGTTGATGATCATTACAGAGAGGCAAAAGGATTTAGAAATAAAAAGGAACGTTAAATATGCAAATAAAAAATTAATAAACTTGATTGTGCCAAAAACATATCACAGGGTGGTAATGAAAAGGAAACAAACTAGAATTTTATGACTTGATTATACCCCAAAACTATTTCAAGGTAATTATGAAAGGTAACTTTAACAAGAAGGTATATCACTAATATCTCTAAAATTTAAGCTTAACATTGCTTTTGATTTCAGGTAGGAGATCCATCTACAGATCATCAATGCTGGGAAAATCCAAAAACAATGGACACTCCAAGGACTATACAAAATTGATCAATCAAATATAGGGTTAGAAATAGCTGCAAAAATTGTTGCAGCATTGGTTGTTTCTTCCATTGTTTTCAAATACATTGACCTACCTTATTCCCTTAACCTCCTCAATAAATCCACATCGATATAATCTTATGTTCCTTTCAATACCCAAATCATCATACATGTACAAACTTCTTAAAATAATTGAGATCTCTCAAAGATAATGATTAAATTCTGGTTATCACTACAGCTCTTTAGTTTTGTTGATTAGTATGGGGAACGTACTACAAAGAATTCCCTTTCTATTGTTCTTACTCAGGATGCCAAGTATACATATATCTTCATGTTCTTACACACGAAACTATGGTATGATTTTGTGTTGAAGTAAAGGTTAATTCTAGCATCTTATCGCTATCCTTGTAGGATCTCCTTATATGGGTAGCATCATGGCTATACAAAGCTACTAGGGCAAATTATTACTCTCAATACATACTCTAGAACTCATTTTATTACCCTATATCTGAATTCAACTAGGATCTCAAATATGCAAGAATTCAAGTTCTTTTGTCCAACGTAAGTTGAATTCATGCATACTAACCTTTTTTGACAGTATATTCATCTTAACTTCATCCAACAAAGGTAAAATAATGGAAGGTGTATTTCTCTACGAACTCCATCTTTGAGGGGCACACTGTAAACCTTGCAGAAAGTTTTCTATGTTCAGTTATTCTAGAGAGTCCCTCATTCAATCTTTTTTTGACTCCAAGTTACTACTACTTTTCTTACCTATGGGCTGATTTCCAAAATTATAGAAAGATTAATTATCATTGCTACTTCATTGTTGTTCCTACAAGAGGAATGATCTATGTTAGAGATGGTGCAAACACCCAATATGTAACAAGTACAACATTCTTGGCATTAGTTTTGAAAAATGCTTTTATGGGCATGCATGCGAAATGAGGAAGTATGAACAAGACACGTAAAATTTTCTACAAAATGCTACCTCCTAGCTTACTCCGCGTCTAACATGTATGCAAAATGTGGAAGCATAGACAAGGCATGTGGTTTCTTTTGTAACCGTAGGCTGCTAGTTCTCTTTAACACTTGGAGATGGAATTTTTCACGTTATTTTCTAGATGTCTGCACATTTTTTATGTATTTGATTCAATTTCATAGAAGTGATAAATAATCTTTTTAATCACTCCATGACACTTGCTAATATTCCCCACAATAGTTGTAGGGTGAGAATTTAAGGTGTATACAAGAAGATTGTAAGGCCCACCCACATGTTGATCTTTTAGCACCACTTGTGTTCTGATGCGAGCTATGCTTGAATTTTAATTTGGTAAAATGTGCACTTTATGTTATGTGTTGAACCAAATATTATGACTATTGCTATGTAATATTGGTTATCATTTATAGAAATGCCATATTGAAATTTTATGTACTCAATTATGATTCATGTGTCTAACTTATCTACATTGTGCATTTGATATGATGTCATCTATTGTATTGCCTACTCTTATTTCATTTATGATCCTTGCTTAATTCCGACCCTTTCTTTTTAGTTATCTTTTGTGTTTGCTAGTCATGGATAAGTTGTCGCTTCACTTGTAACAATAGTTTATTGTGGATATTTACATTGGCTCTCTTCCCCTATTCTAATATGAGTGCAATGTTTAGGGATGGACGTGTGAAAGTGATCGTCATTTGAAGTTGTACAGTTCTCATTTCTCCTAATAAATTCTTTTGTGTTATATTTTCCATTGATTTCACTATTATACACGATAAAGACACATATGATGCTAGGAAAAATAGCATTCAAAAATATACACTAGGATTAGCCCACAAGGAACAGAATTTGATTTATTTTTTTAAATATACACAATAATTATTCACTAATATACATATATATTTCTATTTCTATTTAATATTTTTAGAATCTTCCCCACCTTGTAAACTTAACCTATCGAGTTCTTAGTAAAGATTTGTTCTTTACCAAAGGGCCAGTCCAATGATTTTGGGCTACATTTACTTAAAGGCTACAAAAACATCAATACATTTGCTTATAATATAGGAAACTTACCTCAAACTAAATTTTTTTAATATGTATACATACATATACATACACATAGCATGCCTAGAAGTAGAATAAGTCCTTTTATCTACATTCAACATTTACATTCTATCCAATGTATTTTGCATTGCCTGACATATGTTCCCCATACACTTTCCCCTTTGAATGTTGTAAATATTTTATAATTTTTGGATTATACTAAAAAAGTTATACAAAATTGCAATACCAAGAATACAAATTAGAGAATATAAAGTTTCAAGAAATCTCCTTACAATAAAAACAAAGTCAAAAACATATAAGACATAACTTGATGTTGCCTACATATTTATCAAACAATTGCAACCTTGTCAATGTCTCATTGATCTAATTTAAACAAAACTAAAAGCAATACAAATTCTAAGTTTATTCATTACATTTTTCCCTTCTCTCTCCTTAGAATCTAAATGCTTTATGCTCTCCAGCAGGAACTCGACGCTTGCATCACTTGTTTTAACATGAAAAGTTTGTAGCTCCTACCTTCTTAATTTTTTAAAGGAAATTCGTCAAATAAGTAATTTTGTGATGTAGAAAGTAAAATAGAATAGAATTATGAGATAAATACTAGAATTCATTTTAAATTCTCTAGAATGAATCTATGAGATAAATAGACTCTAAATTCTTTAGAATTCATTTTAAATTCTTTAGAATGAATCTATATTTTACATATCTAGAAATTTGAGCTTCTTTAATGATAATAATTAACAAATGGTATAATTTTGTTCAAATTCGAGTTCTTTATTTTATGTTATCTTATTTATCCATAATATATATTCTTATACATTTATCCCTCATGTCTCATCCATATGATTACACATCCCGTACATTTGTCTTATGTTTTTATTCATCACACATATGTACACACATATTTCTATGTATACATTATCCAATATAATTTAGCCACTTTCATGTATTAGAACTAGCTCATGATTGTGAACTCGTCTCATTCATATTTTAAATTTTGAATTCAAATTTTGGTCAACGCCAACTTTTATGCTTCCTAGCTAGGGTTAACTAAACACAAATTTACAAGATGTGTTGTTATGCCCTTGTTTTAAAGGCAATCAATGCATTTGTTTTAGACATCCATGATTTGAGAGTACCATTTGAGTATTATTCACTTTACACACTTCAATTGATGCACTAAAAGGAATCTAGTTCTATGCAAATATCTTAGAAGTGTATATATGACTATAGATTATTGTTTGCAATCATTCATACACATTTTTGTAGGTTGACCTATGAAAGCATGGCCCTTGTGAAAAATTGATAAACCTACCAAAGTATTTACAAGTACTACTAGTCCACAGTTATCAAGAAGCATAAAAGAAGACAAATTGAATCAAGCAATTAAGAAAAGAAGTTTTGTAGATTATAAAATACAAGTTTGTAGGTATAAGAAAAAGTTGTGGTCATTGATTTGTTAATGTGGGAGCATCCTAACATGTAAGAGAAATCTTGCATCATCCAAAAATATTTTCTTTCATTTATTTGTATGTTTACAGGTTTTCATTTGCATTTCAATAATTGGTTAGTCATCACAAATTTCACCAACATTTCACCACACTTGCATATTTTTACCTTACAATTCATAACACATTTTTTATATGGCTCCTCTTAATTCTTGCTCATTGGTTAGTGCTCATGCATACATTTCAAATTTTGTGTAACAAGCCCAATGTTTTAACTATTGATTTTACCTATGTTTTAACCCACATGTGAACAGTTTATGTTTACCAACTTATAGCAATAATTTTTTTCCTTTCTATTCCAATAACAAGATGCACATTCAAAATAATCCCATTTTGAATTCCAATTGCATTTATAAAGAAACATTACATAGTCCCAAGTAACGATTTCATATTACATTATTCCATGTAATGATAACATTTTCCCAAGTATAATTTCAATATAAAGATAGAGATACATCAATATGTACACAGCTTCCAAGAGCTTAATGAAACAAAGTACAAATGGTCTAGATGTCCCTTCATGCGCATACATCCTAAAATTTTGGGTGCCAACTGTATGAGGGAGAGTATCACTCAAGCACTTTTCCACCAACCATGAACTTAATGTGGTCCCCCGCACATCTACCTAACTGGTAAGATGGCCTTCCCTTCGATGAAGAGATTAGTTTGGTAACACTCATAATAATAGTCTTCCCAAGCATGGTGTTGTGTCCTCATAACTATAGCTACCTATGTCGCTAAAAAATGTATAGTTGGACATTTTTACACTCACTTGAGTATTTCTTATGGACTTTGACTTGATTTTTCCAATATTCAATGTTGTAATGTGGTCAACACATTCACATTAGGTCTTGGACCCTTGTGAATTATTAAGAATTCTAGGATGTCTTGTAAAAGTGTTGTAACCCACTTTCACACTTTTCGAGGAACCTTTCATTATAATTCACTTAAATAACCCCTTTTATTGCTTAACAAGTCTTATTTCAAAGTGTTGTAAAGATTTGTAACAAAATCTCACTTTTCTAGGTTTTTCATCAATAATTCAACCCTTTCTTATGTTTAAATGACCCTTTAATACATTTTTCGGCCATACTTAGGTGTATTTTTTAGAATAATCTTGTTAAACCTCATTAAATACACTTCAATCCCCAACACCCAATAAAATTGCCCTAGTGGGACCAAGTCGCCACCTGGGGCGACTTAGTCCCACTAGGCACAAAAATCAAAATAATTTTAATATTCTAGTGGGATTTTATTCTCTTAACCTTAAGGTCGGCCTATGATGTGTTATTTTTGGGAAATATTGCAAAATCAAGTATAAATAAAGGTTTATTTTTCCTCTCATTTTAATGCTAATTCATCCAACAATCAAGCAACCAGTCTCTTAATTCATTCTCAAGTATTCAAGCATTTCTAAGCATTATCAAGTCATCCATTGGAGCACTTCATTGCATATCTTCATATTTCAACATCAAAGGTTTGGTGAGTTTGTGACATTTCATGTTATTCATCATCATTCTCTCTTTATTTCATTTTATTTTATAGGGTTTGATAACCAAATTGGGGTTTGACCAAGGCAAACCCCTATTCTCTAACCCTTAACCCTTTTTCCCCTATTTGCATGTGTGTTTGCAGGTCTTGTATGCTGATTTGTAGAAAAGGAAAGTGTTAAAAAGTGGTCAACAATCCATCAAAGTCATTCAAGTCAACAAAGCCCTAATTGAAGCTTAGAGACCTCTTTCAGCTCGTTTTCTGCAGAATCTGAACTAGACACCTATCAAGAAGGGAAGTGCATGCCAAAATCTATGGATTCTTGCCATGAATTTCTCAAGATTCCCAGGTGGACTGAGTCACCATCAGTGGTGAATTAGTCTCATTGCAAGGCCTGAAAAGTGGTCTCTACATTTCTAAATACCCATTTGGCAGATTCCTATTTTAGTAGACTCTCCTCGAAATTGGACGAAGTAGTCCAACTTGGCACAAGTGTCCCTGTTGGCTTCAACATCAAAATCTACAGGATTCCAGAGCCTCTCTGCATCAAACATCAGATTCTAGGTGCACCTTTCCAATCTTGTTTGTTTATGTCATTGTTTACTTGCATTCTTAGTTCATTTTGCATACATCATCGTGTTTTCAAACAACTTGCATATCTTAGGTTTTGCATTAATAATCATCTTTCTTTTTCAGTTTATCACATTAGGACATTGTATTTAGGCATATTACATCCATCATTTCATTGATTATGAGTGTAGACATTATGCATATTGGGTCCATTTCTCTCCTTTTAAGTGAAAAACCCTAGAAGAGTTAGAGAACCCTTGGATACCAAAATCAGTGTCCACATTTTGGTGAACCCAGACTTTAGATTTTAGGTGCACCTTTCCAATCTTGTTTGTTTTTTTCATTGTTTACTTGCATTCTTAGTTCATTTTGCATACATCACTATGTTTTCAAACAACTTGCATATCTTAGGTTTTGCATTAATAATCATCTTTTTTTTTTAGTTTATCGCATTAGGACATTGTATTTAGGCATATCGCATCCATCCTTGCATTAATCTTGAGTGTGAACATAGCTGGTTTTTACCCTATCCCTTTCCTTTTAGGTGAAAAACCCTAGAAGTGAAAGAGAACGTTAGGGTACCAAAAACTCGTGTTTACATTTTGGTGAACCTAACTTTTGAACATTTTCTTTCTAATTTCAAGTGCATCTGCATCCTAGGTTTAACTTGCATCAACATTGCATTAGGTTTTGCATTGCTTAATTTGCATCCTAGGGTTTTAAAAAAATTCATTAGTGAAAAGCTCATATAGCTTGCATTTTTGCATTACTTTTCATTAAAACTTCCAAAAATTATGCATTTTCACACTGTAGCTACATCTGTACATCTAAAAACATAAAATTCCATTTATTTTTTTTGAAAAATCACTACTCTAGGACTAATTCACCACACCGACCGACTTAGTCCTTTTGCACATTTTGCACTGTAATTTATGTCATTTTCTGAGCATTTTTTGCATTTATGTTTTTTGTTACTACATCTCTGTCACAGTTTCCAAATTTGTTGTTTTATTTCATTTAGCTTGCTTTCATTCCTTTGCATCATGGCATTCTATTTTAATGAGTTTTGGATGTCATTAAAATCTTTAGTTGACATGTCAAACTATGCCTTTGGAACTGATCCTAATGACCTAATGGAGAATATGATGATAGCATGAATAAGTTCCTAAACGGATGTCTTGACAAACTTGAAGCTAATGCATCCTTTTATCCATCCATGAAACAACAAGACCTTCCTACAGTCTCACCTATTGATATGTTTGGTCACTTACATCCTGAAACAAACAAAGGACCTAGTTCTTCTAAACAAGCAACCCCTCAACCATTCTATGATAACAAAGTCACTAGTACTCCAATTAACCTTGAAGAAACTTATGGAAAAGGTTTTACAATCTTGAGCAAACAAGGATGTGACACAACAACTAAACATGACATTCATCAAATTTTAGAACAAAATCCAAGAGATGAAAACACAACTGGGTTAGGATATCAAGATCCTCCTCATGATAGCAAGCCTCCTTTAGAATATTGGAAGCTTCGTAATGATAGCACAATGATCTCTGATTCCCCTCCCAATCTGAATGTCCTTCCTAAAGAACAATCATCATCTCATAATGATAAGAAGGACAACAATAAAATCATCTTGGGACATCATGTCCTAATCTCCTCTCGAGAGGTTGGAGAATCTATTAAACGCAAGAGGACTTATAAGTTACAAAAGCTCAAGTTTCCTCTCCATCCACCACCTGAATGCGAAATAAAATTGCAAATCCTTTTAAATAAAGGACTCATATTATTACCACCTATGAATAGGTTGGTGATCTATCCTAAAGATGCTAACATTCCACATTATGCATGCCATCGCATTCTTGGACATACAAGTGACGAGTGTCGCCGATTGAAAGAAATACTGGGTAAGTATCATTTTGATGGCAATAATTGCTATCTAATAAATCCATAAACAATCCTTCAACACCTTTCCATGTAATAGTTGTAGCACATTCTCTTCTCACTATTATATCACCCCTTCCCATCACCTATCTTAGCTCATTCTTATCTTGCACTCAATGGGGGAAAGAAGTTGTTAGCCTTGTCCTAGTAATGCATTTGTTGTTGTCCCTTCACTAAGTTATTCACCTTCTACTTATACCGATTGAGATTAGGGGGTGGATGACTTGCTTAATGGTTGAATCACATTTTCCTTACTAGTCTTTTGCATGTTTGTATTTGTGTATCATGTTCCCTTGTGATGTTTTGTTTGATGTTCTCTCTCTTTGTGACATTCCTCTATTTGTACCTTCATTCTTCTATATGTTGTACATCGCTTTCACCTTTTTTAACTTTTTCTTGTCCTTTTGGGGATGACGCAAGGCATTGAAACCGTAATGTCTCTTTCATGTTGACCCAAAAGGCCCCTTTTCTTTATTTGTTGTTTTCTTTTCACTTTTTGTCCTTATTTTTGGGTGGGACTTTTGCATGACGCAAGGCATTGAGACCGTAATGTCTCTTTCATGTTGACCCAAAAGGCCCCTTTTCTTTTTCTTTGCCTTTTTCTTTTCATTTTTACTTGTCCTTTTGGGGATGTCGCAAGGCATCGAGACATTCATGTCTCTTTCATGTTGACCCAAAAGCTTTTCCTTTTTCTTTCCCATTATTTGTTTTGTGTTTTCCTTTTGGGGACGATGCAAAGCGTCGAGACATCTTATGTCTCTTCCATGTTGACCCAAAACAAATCTTTCTTTTTATTTGTTTTCGCTCTCTTTGTGTCATTCTTCCAGTTCTATGTATTTGGGGAATGATGACAGTTCTGAGCTCCTTACAAAACATTGCAGCAATGAACATACTGACCCCAAATCCATAGATCCCTTATGTGTTTGGTGTTTTCATTTTGGGGGCAACCTCTTTCTTTTCTTTTTCCTTTCCCTCACATAACACAACCTTACTCGGAAACATATGACTTGGCATTGGGGCTTTCCAAATTGGCTCTCATGTCTTCTTTCCTTCTTTTTGCATTTTTTATTTGCTACTTTAAAGTAATTGCTCACAGTACGGTGTGTAGCAATTCCTTTAGAGTGGGGGCATCCATTGGCATTATTCATTTGTATTTTTCCTTTTCCCTGGTTCTTAGTACAGTCTTGTTACTTTATACGATGCGTTTTGTCACTTTGTGGATGACATCGAGTGTAATGTCCTTCATGAGCATGATCTATCTTAGCATATTACATTACTCTTAGTGGCCAGATGCAACACACTGCATTCCCTAAGTTGCGAATTTTCTATTCTTTGATTGGTCCTCTCTTGGAGACATTAGACACAATGTTCCCTAAGTTATAGACCTCGCATGAACTAAGCAAGACTCCTTTGAATATCTTTTGCATGTTGCATTTTGCATTTGTTATATGGCCATCTTGCATAATACAACTTGCATGCCTATAGTGCCATCATATTTTTTCATGAGTTCTAAGGATACGAAGCTTTACTTGTCTCATGAAGCTCGAAATGTCATTTTCTTTTGTGGCACCTTATTAAAGTTATCAAGAGATATAACTTTGGTATGGTTGAGCGGGAAACCCATTCTAAGGCATGACTTTTCCCTATAGCCACTTGCGTGTGTGTGAGTGCATACCAACCATGAGTGTATGTTTCTCACCTTTTTGTCCTTCTCACTTGGAAGATAGCCATGAGTTTTGTAGCCTCAAAGTGAGTATACATTTATTTTTCTAGACAAATAGCCTAGATTTTATCCACAATGAGATGGACAAACGATCAAAGCTTGATCCGACTTTCTTTCCTTTTGACTTCCCTCTTTCATTTTTTTACATCATTCTCTTGTGTGTTCCTTTGTGTTTATGTTTGGTTTTCCATGGGATCTTGATCCCGGGGGCTTGATCATCCCTCTTGATTATTGTTGTCTCATCTTAATAGCATGGGTGCATTTGGATCCCTCTTGATGTGCATGTTGGGCTACTTTAGTGTGATTTTGAAGCAAGTTCATCCTCTCACTAAAGTGGGGGCTTAATGTGTCACTAAAAAATGTATAGTTGGACATTTTTATGCTCACTTGAGTCTTTCTTATGGACTTTGGCTTGATTTTTCCTAGATTTAATGTTGTAATGTGGTCAACACATTCACATTAAATCTTGGACCCTTGTGAATCAATAAGAATTCTAAGATGTCTTGTAAAAGTGTTGTGAAGTGTTGTAAGCCACTTTCACACTTTTCTAGGACCCTTTCATTATAATTTACTTAAATAACCCCTTTTTTATTACTTACCAAGTCTTATTTCAAAGTGTTGTAAAGAGTTGTAACAAACTCTCGCGCTTTTCTAGGATTGTCATCAATAATTCAACCCTTTCTTATGTTTAAATGACGCCTTAATACATTTTTTGGTCATACTTAAGTGTATTTTTGAGAATATTCCCATTAAACCTCATTAAATACACTTCAATCCCCGACACCCAATAAAATTGCCCTAGTGGGACCAAGTTGCCACCTGGGGCGACTTAGTCCCACTAGGCACAAAAATCAAAATAATTTTAATTTTTGAATGGGATTTTATTCTCTTAACCTTAAGGTTAGCCTGTGATGTGTTATTTTCGGGCAATATTGTAAAATCAAGTATAAATAAAAGTTTTTTCCTCTCATTTTAATCCTAATCCATCCAACAATCAAGCAATCAATATCTTAATTCATTATCAAGTATTCAAGCATTTCTAAGCATTATCAAGTCATCTATTGGAGCACTCCATTACATATCTTCATATTTAAACATCAAAGGTTTGGTGAGTTTGTGACATTGTATGTTATTCATTCATCATTCTTTCTTTATTTAATTTCATTTTATAGGGTTTAATTACCAAATGACCAAGGCAAACCCCTATTCTCTAACCCTTAACCCTTTTTCCCCTCTTTGCATGTATGTTTTGCAGGTCTTGTATGCAGATTGGTCAAAGAGGAAAGTGTTAAAAAGTGGTCAACAATCCATATAAGTCATTCAAGTCAATAAAGCCCTAATTAATGCTTGGAGACCTCTTTCAGCCCATTTTCTATAGAATCTGAACCAGACACTTGTGTAGGAAGGGAAGTGCAAACCGAAAGCTATAGATTCCTACCCTAAATTTCTCAAGATTCCCAAGTGGACTAAGTCGCCACCAGTGGTGAATTAGTCTCTGCATTTTCGGATACCCATTTGGCAGATTCCTTTTCCAAAAGAATCTCCTCGAAACTGAACTAAGTTGCCCAACTTGGCACAAGTGTCCCCGTTGGCTTCAACATCAAAATCTACAGGATTCCAGAGCCTCTCTACATCAGACCTCAGATTCCAAGTGCACCTTTCCAATCTTGTTTGTTTTTGTCATTGTTTACTTGCATTCTTAGTTCATTTTGCATACATCACTATGTTTTCAAACAACTTGCATATCGTAGGTTTTGCATTAATAATCATCTTTCTTTTTCAGTTTATTGCATTAGGACGTTGTATTTAGGCATATTGCATCCATCCTTGCATTGATTTTGAGTGTATACATTACGCATTTTGGTTCCATTTGTCTCCTTTTAGGTGAAAAACCTTAGAAAAGTTAGAGAACCCTTGGATACCAAAATCAATGTCCACACTGCCATACAATGGATACCCGCTTACATGCATGACATTCCTAGCCTAGTTATGCAAACTTGGCTCACAATAAACCAAAAAGTGTAATCAGTGGCCACTTACACTATTTTGGCCAAAGATTTTATAATTACATATCAAACTCACTTCCTAAGAAATGGAGTGTCACTTCTAAGAAGTGGAAATCATGTGTTCACCCACCCCTTAGCTCAATTTAATAAATGACCACAAATACTCTATACAAGCTATACATAACATAATTCCAACCCATAAGGTGATGACATATCTAAGTGATCTTACTGACCAACTAGGTTACTCCCATCCATGGATTATCCTAAGGAACAACCAAAATAACCAAACATGTACATATAATACTGCAAACTGACATCTTCAACAAAGTACTTCAATATAATATCATTTCTCATATTTTGTAATCCATGAAAGCATACACATGTTCTATGACAACCTAGGTATTGTACCAATAATCTATAATTATCTTGTTTAGAAAACACAACCACATATATATATATATATGTGTGTGTGTGTGTGTACATATATGTGTATATATACATATATGTGTGTGTATATATACATATATGTGTATGTGTATATATACATATATATATACATATATGTATATATACATATATATACATATATGTATATATATGTGTGTGTGTGTGTGTATACATATATGTGTATATATGTATATATATATGTGTGTGTGTGTGTGTATACATATATGGCTCTAGGAAAATTCATTGTCAGCAATTCACCACCAACAATTCACCGCCAACAAAACTTTGATTTTATTAAAAATATTAAGGTGAATTCTTGGCAGTGAATTTTTCTTCGATGAATTCTTGGCGATGAATTTTTCAGATGCCATACATATATATGTGTGTGTGTGTGTATATTTATGTATATATACACACATATATGTATATACACACACATATATACACACACATATATGTATATACACACACATATATACACACACATATATATATACATATATGTGTGTGTATATATGTGTGTATATACATATATGTATGTATATATACATATATATATAGACACACACACACACATATATATATCTACATATATACATATATATGTGTGTGTGTGTGTGGTTGTGTTTGCTAAACAAGATAATTATAGAGTATTGGTACAATACCTAGGTTGTCATAGACCATGTGTATGCTTTCATGTATTACAAAATATGAGAAATGATATCATATTGAAGTACTATGTTGAAGGTGTTAGTTTGCAATACTATATGTACATGTTTGATTAATTTGGTTGTTTCATATATATATATATATATATATATATATATATTCACCAAAATAATAAATTATCAAAGTTCATGCAAGCAAGCTCAACATAACATATAATCATCTTTTCCTCAAACACTTACATTCCTAAACAAATACGATTTCAACATAAAAAGAATAGAGAAGTAAAACAACATGCCTAGAATTATAGCTCCCAACAACGATATTGCCTCCTAAGATTATTTCCCATGGTCATGCTTGTTGCTCCTATGATCAACCTATCTCCAATCCTATCCTCTCTCAAAACTCTCAACAAACTACAAATTCTCAAAGTAATCTCTCTTTTCTCACTAATGCACTTGGCAACTATTTGCACATAAAAACTACAACAATGAACTTCAAAGAAACGAATGAAAGGAACGAATGCCAAAAGGTTAAGAGGTTGCCTCTACTTATACTAAAAATTGAGAAACTTATTGCTACAAACAAGCTATAGTTATCTGCCACCTTTTCTCTTATGATTTCCACCACTTAACAACAAAAACCAACTTCTCCTCTAAATGAGTCGACTAAGCCAATTGAAGTGAATTGTGGTTGCTCAAACAGTTGAAATGAAAACACATATATAGTCCCTAAAACTTCAACCTCTCTATTATGGATGAGTAACCATCTTTAACTACCAACAACAACTCTTTTACCGAGTCAAACATAGAAATGGTTACCTACAGGTTTCTTATCTGCATTGTGGTCGTTGGTTGCTTGCCACAACAAGTCGACTTCTTCTGATATCTTCAGCCAACTCGTGGCTTGACCAATTCATGGTTGTGCATGGGATTTTAGTGCAACAATTTTTACTTGCATTTGCATTCTACTACTTAACATGGCACAACATAATATTTATTAAATTCCTTTCAAATGTTTCCCAAATGCTTTCACTTATGCGCCTTCACTTGTAATAATATCAATCCATAATTTATGTGTTGTTATTTGCAATAATCATTCTCACATATGTGTGAGTCTATGCACAACATATGGTTAATACGTTGTTGGCTTTATACAAGCCTTTCACTATTTATTTGGTTTGCATTATATATGCATTGAATTTTACTTTATAACATTTTTTTTATATATAAAACATTATATATATTAATATACATATGTTATAATGTCATCATCATCATCATCATCATTATTATATATATATATACATATATATATATATATATTATATACATATATCATTTATTTTAATATCCATAATAAACACACATATTTATATATTCATTGATCGGTATAATATACAAAACATGTATATATATATATATGTGTGTGTCCTATATGTCTAATCGATATCCTCATGCATATGATATATCTATGTATGAGTATGCGTATGTATTTCTACCTACGTATATGCACCCACGTATATGCTTACATGCATGAGTTATTGCATTCACATACATATATACATTCTATGTATATACTCACTGATTAATAGATAAATATAAATACATGAAGAAGAACTTATACTCAATACAAAGATTTAGTCACATAATCCAACTAAGAAACAATCAAGAAATCAAAGATTAAAACCAAAACCATTACAAATCATCCCCAACCTATGACTCAAGGTTTACTTACCAATTCCCAAACTAACTCAACTCAACTTGAACAAACTAGGATGTGAGTGTGTGATAGCTCAAATAGGAACATTAGGGGTTACCAAACTAAGCTCCTCTTCTGAGTGATGCTCCCCCTCTCTTCCTAAGGGCTTGATTCTTTTAATGCATCCAACTTAGTGCATCACAATTGAAGTTAGCCGATGACATTACATTCATATGCATCATATATTTTCATGTTCAAAGCATTTAAAGTATCCACATTGCTTTGCACTTTCATTCATCACATTTTCCATCAAAACATACAAAACATAATCATGTATTAAAATATTTTAACTCATCAAAGTAACAATAAATAGGTAATAACACAATGGGGTGTAACATATTCCCCCCTTGTGAATCATTATCCTCGATGATTTTAAGTATCAACCATGAAACATAAAACATAACAACATTGTTTTTAAGAACTTTAAAAGTCTAGCAAAACATAAGGAAACGTTTGCTTCATCTCAGCATAGTCCTCCCAAGTGGCAGATTCTTCTACATGCCGATCCCACTAGAGCTTGCATTGCAAAACCTCTCTAATACATAGGTGAAGCCTACGTGTTTTGACTACTTTGGGAGGCTTGATTGTTACCACTCCTGGGTCCTGTAATTGTAAAAAATTCCAATCAATAACATGATTATCCCCTGGCATGTACTTGTTACGGTACGACACATGAAAGACATTATCCATCCTGGCAAGAGCTAGTGGTAAAGCAATTCAATAAGCAATAGGGTTAACTTATTTGAGAACGTCAAAAGGACCTACTTAATGTGGAGCTAGTTTGGATAAATTCTCAAACTTTATAGAACTCTTGTGACGCTTAACTCTTAACAAAACCTTCTCTCCTATCGATAAATGTTTGGGTACCCGTTTTGAATCTGCATAACTCTTTTGCCTATCATTAACTTTTGCTAGTCTTTGCTTAATTATACTAACTTTCTCCTCCATTTTTTATAGCATTTATGGCCCAAGGCTTGTCTTATCCTCTACCTTATCCCAACTTATAGGAGTTTGAAACTTCCTACCATACAATGCTTCAAACAGAGCCATCTTAATTATGGAATGATAAGAGTTGTTATACACAAATTCCAACAATGGTAGGTAATCTTCCCACTTGTATTATTGATTATTGATCCATGCAATACATTCTCAATATATCCTCTAACAATTGGTTTTCCCTTTCAGTTTGACCATCAATTTTTAGATAATATGATAAACTTATGTTCAACTATGTCCCAAGTGAAGAAAATAATGTTTGCCAAAACCTAGATGTCACACAAGCATCCCTATTAGAAATAATATTCTCAGGAATTCCATGTAAGCTAAGTACCTCCTGAATAAAATTTTGAGCTATAACAAGAGCTCCATCAGTTAGAATTTGTGGAATAAAATGAGCTACCTTTGTAAGCTTATCCACAACTACTAAAATTGCATTATGCTTATTCTTCGACATTGGAAGACCTTGCACAAAATCCATGCTAATGACTTGCCATTTCCTTTATGGAACTTCATAAGGATACAAAAGTCCTGCAGGGTGATGATGTTCTACCTTCACCCTATGACATTCTAAGCAACTTGCTACAAATCTTGTTGCATCCCTTTTCATTCCTTTCCAAAAATACAATGACTTTACTTTAGCTAACAACTTAGTTACCCCAGGATGTCCAAAATAAGGTGTGGTATGAACTTCTTTCCACAATATATTCCTTAATTCCTCGATGTTAGTGTCAATAAAGTCTTGTACCTAGTTCATTCATTACTAGGGGACTTATTTACACATGTTAAGTTTATTTAGGTCCTAGGAAGGAATATTTCTAGAAGGTGTTAGTTGTCATTAGTTGTTATCTTATCCTTTGAAAACTACTACATGTGAACATAGGTAGTTGTGATTAGTTGTCTCATTTCATATGATTAAGACACTTGTCATAATCCTATGACATCTTGCATCTCACCTTGGTTATATAACCAAGGGGTTTCTACTACATTGTACATCACATCATATCAATGAATCATATTGATAAGAATACAGTTTATTCTTGTTATATTCATCTCTCTCTTTTTCTGATTTCCATTTGGTCTCAAAATCTTGGCAGCCATAGCCAGTTCTAACATGGTATCAGAGCTATATCTTAGTTCTAATACTCAGAGTCAGGCACATAGATTCTTCCCTTAAGCCTTAATAAACCATCAAGTTCAAAGTGAAATCCTTCATACCTTGGGTCTTGCATATTATCTGAGAGTGCTTGCTTGAATTGCTCATAATACTCGTAACCCTTGGATTTATGCAACACTTAACCCTTGAAATAATTTTGAATTGATATCATTGAGGAGATATGTCTCCCATGACTTAGGGAATCTACAACTCGACTTTTCTTTCCCTTGATATAGTTGTTATTAAAATCATAATCAAATATCAATTCCAGCCATCTCCTTTGTCATGCATTCAAATTTGGTTGGGTAAATAAATACTTTAGACCGTGGTGATTGATCTTTAGTTCTAAAGGTTTCCCCAACAGATAGTGTCTCCACATTTGTAATGCATGGATAACTGCCGACAATTCCAAATCAAGCGAAGTATAGTTTTGCTCATAAGGCTTCAACTTCCTAGACTCATAGGCTATAACTCGCCCATCCTACATTAATACTCCACCCAAACCTTCTCTGAAAGCATCTATCATGTCAACAAAGTCACCATCTAGATCTGGTACTTTTAATATTAGAGTTGAGGTCAACTTTTCCTTAAGTTGGTCAAATGTCGCTTGACATTTCTCCTAGCATTCAAATTTTCTCCCTCTTCTTTCCAATGAAGTAATGGGAAATTATATTCTGGAAAATTTTGCTACAAAGTTTTGATAATATACTAGCAAAACCCATAAATCTTTGAACTTCTAACACATTCTTTGGTACTGGCCATTCAAGCACTACTTTAATTTTTGTTGGATCAAGTGCAATCCCATCAGTTGAAATCACATGAGCTAGATACTATAATTCCCTCTGAAAGAAGGTACACTTTGAGAGTTTTCCATAAAGCTTATGCTCTCGTAAACATTAGAGAACAATCCCTAGATGTTGGAGATGTTCCTCTTCATTCTTGGAGTAGATAAGAATATCATCCAAGAAGACCAACATGAACTTTTCTAAGCAATCTCAAGATACATTATTCATCAAGTTCATGAATGTTGCATTCGCATTCATTAGTCCAAAAGGTCGAATTGTGAACTCGTAATGACCATACCTAGACCTAAAGGTTGTATTGAAAATGTCTTCATCCTTGATCCTCGGTTATATCCTGATCACATATCAATTTTTGAAAACATAGCCACTCCCCGCATCTGATCAAAGAGATCATCGATATGTAGTAACATGTACTTGTTCTTTATCATTTCCTTTTTAATCAAGCGATAATCTATGCACAAGTGCAATGTACCATCCTTCTTCTTCACGATGATCACTAGCACTCCTGAGGATGAAACACTAGTTCTAATCAATCCTTTGGAAAACAAATCCTCCAATTGAGATTTTAGCTCCATTAACTCCATCATGGTCATCCTATGTGGAAATTTTGATATAGGCTCTGACCCTATAACAATAATGATGGAGAAATCAAATACTCTTTTAAGAGGTAATCCAAGTAATTCATCTAGAAATACATCCACAAAGTCCCTTAGGATAGGATATTTCTCCATATTTTATTTTCCTGTTTCCACCATCTTGCCATCCTTGGCTTCTTGGAGATCTTGGGGTCCATAGTACACTACATCATCCTGAGAGATGAACTCATTGCATTCTTCTATTTTTTCCATTTTCACAAAAAAAAGTCGACATCCCTTCTTCTTAGCTCTATATGCATTTATACAATAGAGATTGGTCACAACTTAACTTCTCTAGGCGTTCCTTGCAAGAACACCCAAGATCATATAAACATTTTACAATTTTAGCATGAAAATCTAGCTTGGTTCTATGCTTCCACAACCAATTCATTCCTAATATGACATCATATGAACCTAGTGGGACTATATACAAATTTACTTTCGTAGAGAAACTCGAAAGTCCAACCCTTGCTTCAAATAAACATTGCTCCACCTTAGCTATTGTCTGGTTTGCGTACTAAACAATCCAAGACTTTTCCATATAGCTATATTTTCTAGAAATTTTACTAGCTACACTAGGAGAAGATTTTTTTTCTATAGCACCAGTATCAATTAGAATTGAAATAGGTGTACCAAACAAAGTACCTAGAATTTCCCTGGGAGTAATTTGATACTTCACTTGTCGATTGTCTAGTGTCGCATCAATCTTTCGTTGGAACACTACTCATTGAGAAGGTAGAGGATTTACATGTGGCTATGTCCCTGGTAGTTTGTTGGGAAACTAACTTGCATAGTGATCTCCTTCGCATGTGAAACATCCTCTCAACGACCTTTGCATTGTTGTTAGTTTCCCATAACTGCCTTCGTTCTTGTTGGGGTTGCTATTTTTGTTAGTATTTCCCTTGCGGTCTCTTCTAGATTCATTCTGATTATTACAAGATCCCTTGTATCCTTTCCTTTAAAATTCTTGCCCATCACCTATCTTGTTAGAAGTTTGATTAGCTTGCGACCAATTTAAAACTTTTTTCGATTCCTATCACAAAAGGAAGAGATAGATTTAAGCCTTTATTCTTGCTTAATAGCTTTTTCATACACTAAGTCCATAATAGCAGGATGATGCACATCTACCTCTCCTTCGATTTGGGTGTTAAGGCCCATAATGAACTTCCTAATGCGAAACTCCTCATCCTTTTTATACACAGGTACGTACCTTAGGAGACGAGTGAATTCCTCCCAATACTCATTTACTGAGGAATCTCCTTGCCTTAAATTTTGAAAGTCAGTAAGCTTCTAATAGTAGTAAAGCCGAGGTAGCCACTGCTTTAAGAAAATTTCCAAAAATTAATCCCAAATGAGACTTAAGGAACTTAACTCAAGATCCAAATTTTTGTTCATCCACCATGTGGATGCTTCTCTAGATAGCAAACAGCCTTGGTTATTTCAGAGTAATTCCTTATCTCAAATTAATTCTCCATTTTTGTGAGCCATGCTTCAGCTGCATCTCCACTGGTGGTTCCCTCAAACTTAGGAGGGGTGATCTTCCTCATGTCTCATGATAATTCATTTGCAAGTTGTTTCCTCTTACCTCCCTCAAATCTAGATTGGGATTCATCATTTCCATGATCACTCAACTATGAATGATCATTGGAATTTTCTCCTTCCTCTTCATTAGGAACTTCCTGTTCTTTCCTCTCTACTCCTCTTACCTCTTGCTTGAGGTGTCCAATTCTTTCTCTAGTTTCATTCATCATGGCCAATATCCGATCCAAATTAGCCTCAGAGTTTTCTACACATTGGCCCACCTCTTGGTTATCCCCAAGGTTGGTTCTTGCTCTAACCATTTTCACAAGCAGTGTTCCACCTGGAGGTTTTATTTTAATTAGATCTTATGAAGGATTACTTAACATTATAAAAACATTTTCAGAAACAAACATTCATACACAAAGAAGTTGAACGAAGAGTTCTTGCACAAGTTTTTCCAAATCATAATTTTTATTAAGATCAAAGGATTTCAATTATCCTTGAATTTACATAGAGTGACTATTCAAATAGTCTATGGGAGAATATCCCTTGGATTCACTTTCTGATACATAGCTAAGTGGGACATATCCCTCATATTTTTACTCAGATACATTGTCAAAGGGTGCATAACCTTCAAACTCACTCTTAGATACATAATTTCAGGGGACATATCCCTTTGATTTGCCACTAGAGGCAATTATAATAAATTTAGACAATGGAAGAACGTGAGGATCCCTAAAAATCATGGTAGGACTAACACTCCACTTCGCGGGTATATCCCTGGAAAGTGGTATGGAATCCAAATTTATAGGAGAGACATGAGGTAAAAAATTAGCAACCTCACACATCCTCTTTTTTTCTTGACTGATACGAGATAAGGCATAGCTAATAGTCTTAGTGTCATTGATGCATATCACATTGTTGTAATTAGTTCCCTCAATAGTTCTGATAATGGCTTTGCTTTCTTTCTTGGCCTTGAGGTAGCACCCATTTCCAATCACTGACTTCCTTGCAATCATCTTGAGATGCACCACCCTGACACAAGAAGTCCAAACATTAGATTCACATAATGTTGGATGAAAGCATAGCGAGCTCATAGATTCCAAAGATGAACCTGGTAGCTCTGATACCACATGTAACAAGTCCAATATTTTACCTATTTTTTAACCCACATGTGAATAGTTTATGTTTACCAACTTATAGCAATAATTTTTTTCCTTTCTATTTCAATAACAAGATTCTCATTCAAAACAATCTCATTTCACATTCCCATTGCATTTATAAAGAAACATTACACAATCCCAAGTAACAATTTCATATTACATAATTTTATGCAATGATAACATTTTTCCAAATACAATTTTGTGAAGAACCCTGCTGGTTCAACTTTCAACCTCTGTTGCTTAAACTAATTCTTTTGTGTATTTTGTGTTTTTTTTTGTATTTTTTTTGTGCAATAAGGGTTTTGACGTTTTTTGAAGAAAGGATGCCAAAACAAAAATAAATGCATAAACTTACAAATACTTAAAGCAACTATTGACTAATGAAGGGCGATGAATCATTATTTGGAATGACGAATGTTTACAATACTGAATTGATAGCATGCATACAAAAAGGCAATTAAATAAGCAATATTTAAAGAAACTAATTTCTATTTTGCAGCAGCCTCTAAAAGGTAATGAAAGGTATGGCCATTTTGTTTAAGGCATTTCTCCCACTGGATAATGGTTGCTAAACCCTCAATAGTCCAAGGCGTCCACTGTAGAATAAAAAGGCAACCCAAAAGCAAGGCGATTTGATGACTGTGAAGAAAACACCCTTGCAGCTGTGAAGTACGGCCCTAGATTAGCAATGAACAAATTTGTACCACCTTGGAAAGTGCGCCAGATGTTTGATAACTGATGGAAAATGGAAAGATTCCCCTCTGTAAAGAAATCGATCCAATCACTGAATAAAAGAACTCACAATAAGATCTATAACAACTTATGAATGAAGCTATTCAATTGCAGGCAATAAATTAGCTGATATTTCACATCCTTTGAACTGTGAACACTAAAGATGGCTCGTTCTCCAATGAAAAAGAAAACTAAAACCCTTGGCTTCGTTCTCTATAGCAGAAATTGTCCAAAATTGATTCTCATACCATAATGAATGAATTTCTCTCAAAGAAAACTTATATCTCCTCACTTGGGTCGATTTCCTTCAAAAAGAATCATTTAAATAAAACTTGAATTTCACTTTTATTTCTTCAATAGTTTGGATGCCCTTTTAATTACAATAATTAATTAAAAAAGTGGCCCCTTCTTCATGATGGTTGACCCCTTCAATAAGTCACTTAAGTTATGATATTAAATTACATTATAACTTAATAATATAAGCTTCAATTAAATTAATATTTATTTTGGCAAATAAATATTAATATCTCTCTCAATATTAGTCCAAATGACAAACCGTCTGAAGCTAGATGATAAGTGACTGAATCTGCATATGACCAGACCATACTACTAAAAATAGCAGGGGTGCTCCGCTGAGTGTCTCTACTTACTAAAAATAGTAAGTCAAGCAAATGATGTCCAAAAGACCCCGAACGAAATCCAAACTAAATAATTCTGATAACTAAAGCCAATCCATGCCTCAACAAGACCCTCTATCCTCTATATTAGCCTACGAGGGCCACATAATAGGCTAATCTCAAGTATTAAGAGATGTCAACTAGAAGGGGACATTATAGTCCGCCCCTCCTGAAATTGCTTGTCCTCAAGCAATCTCAACTCAGGATGCTACAAAATCTCCTCACTCTCCCACATAGCATCCTCCACTGGTAAATCTCTCCACTTCACCAGATATTCCTTGATAGTCCTCCTGCGTAGCTATCTCTCTCTATACTCCAGGATAGACTCAGGTACTAAAATCAACTTTCCCTCATCATCTAAGGGAGGAAATACTATTGAAGGTACCACATGATGCCGTAACTCCTTCTTGAGACGTGAGACATGAAAAACATTATGGACCTTACTATCCGCTGGAATCTCTAGCTCATAAGCCACCTCTCCCACATGCCTGACAATCCTGAAAGGATCATAGTATCGTGGCTTGAGCTTCTCTGATCCACTCTTCCTAAGAGTAGACTTTTGGTAGGGCTATAGCATGAGATATACCATGTCTCCCACCTCAAAAGATCTCTCAGTCCTCTTATGATCTGCATACTGCTTTTTTTTTATTTTGTGCCTTAGCAATATTCTCCTTAAGAGCCCTCATAACATCCTAACTCTCCTGCAAGAAGTCTCCAACACTAGGCACTCTACTGTCACTCAGTAGCAAATTAAGAAAGCTAGGCGCCTCATACCCATACAACGCCATGAATGGGGACATCTGAATGGTCATGTGGTAAGTGGCATTGTAACAATACTCACATAAGTATATCCACTTAACCCACGCCTTTTGCTGCCCTGCTATGTAATTCCTGAGGTAGCCTTCCACCCATTTGTTCACTATCTTCGTCTGACCATCAGTCTGCGGGTGGTAACTGGTGCTCGGTGTAAGCTCAATCCCACAAATTCTGAACACCTCCTACCAAAAGTGACTCAGGAACTGACTATCCCTGTCACTAACTATGCTTTGAGGCAACCCATGTAATCTGAAAAACCTCACAGAAAAATACCTCTGCCACCTGTGTAGCTATGTAAGTAGTGGTGATCAGAAAGAAATGGGCATACTTTGTTAGTTGATCCACAACTACATACATGCAATCCCGTCCTTGGGCTTTAGGCAAGCCCATAATAAAATCCATCGACAGGCATTCCCACTTCCTATCAGGAATCGGAAGTGGCTGCAACAACCCTGCCGGATACGTGTTCTCCTGCTTGTTCTACTGACAAACAGGGCACTCACATACATACTGAAGAACATCTGCCTTAAGATCCTTCCATGTAAATCTCTCCCAAACCTATCTGTATGTCTTAAAGTACTTGGGATGCCCTGCTATAGGTACATCATGGAAAGCTCGCATAATGGTGTTCTTCATCTCTAACCCTAGGATCAAGAAAATCCTGTTCTTGTAAATGATCGTCATTTATGAGTGTGTACCTAGTGTCCACAATAGATCCCTCAACAATACCAAATGCCCATGTATCCTTGGCATACTCTGCCATAATCAGATGCCTCCAATCCTCTGCAATCTATACCATAGAACTTAGATGAGGCTGGCGTGAAAGAGTGTTAGCAACAACATTTTGTGTACCTTTTATATAGGTGATGTCAAAGTCATATGCCTGTAACTTACTCACCCATTTTTGCTTATGATCATTCAAATCTCGTTGCCCTAGGAAATGCCTCAAGCTATTATGATTAGTTTTAATACAAAACTTAATGCCCACTAAATATTGCTTGAATTTGGCCAACGCATGCATTATGGCCAACATTTCCTTATCATATATACTGTAACCCCTCTCTGGTCCTCTGAGTTTACTGCTCTCATACACAATCGGGTGCTTGTCTTGCATAAGCACCGCTCTAACGCCCTCACCAGAAGCATCATACTGAAGCTCAAAAGGCTTCGTAAAATCTGGCAGTGCCAACACTGGACATGTAGTCATAAGCTCCTTGAACCTCACAAAACACTCTTGTGCCTCAGGAGTCCAAATGAATGCACCCTTTTTCAACAAATCTGTCATAGGTGATACATGGCGTGAATATCCACTGACAAATCTATGATAGAAACCACATAACCCAAGGAATCCTCGCAGCTGTGTAAGGTTCGCAGGAGTAGGCCAATCTATGATAGCACGGATCTTCTCAGGATCCATCGACACTCACTCTGCACTGATAATATGGCCTAAGTACAACAACTTAGTCATCCCTAACTCACACTTGGATTCCTTGGCATACAAGGACTCCCTATCCAAAATGTTGAGTACTATATCCAAATGAGCCAAGTGCTCCTGCCATGTCCTGTTGTAGACCAAAATATCATTGAATAAGACAAGTACATATCTCCTCAAATATAAGTGGAAGACCCTGTTCATGGTGGAATAGAATGTCACTGGAGTATTGGTTAGCCTAAATGGCATAACCACAAACTCAAAGTGTCCACAATGATAGTGAAAAGCGGTCTTCTCAACATCCTGCTCACGAACTCTAATATGATGATATCCCGATCTCAAGTCTATCTTAAAAAAGAAACAGGTACCATGGAGCTCATCAATAAGCTCATCTATACGGGGTATGGGATATCTATTCCTAATGGTCCTCTTATTTAGGACTCTATAATCTATGCACATACAAAGAGTGCCATCTTTCTTCTTCACTAGAACAATGAAAGAAGCAAATGGTGACTTACTCGGTCGAATGTGTCCCATAGCAAGTAGCTCCTTGATAGTCTTCTCTATCTCATCCTTAAGCCACTTTGGGTGCCTGTAAGGAGTAATCATGACAGGCTTGGCACCTTCCTCAAGCTCTATGATGTGCTCAATACCTTTGTCTGGAGGTCTCCCTGGTGGAATGTCACTGAAAACCTTCCCATGCTTAACTCTCAATTGTTGAATGTCAGGATGATATTCGATCTTATGTTGTCCCTCCTATGTAGGTGTCAAAGTGCACTTGGCGGCCCACTCAACCATGTCATGACGCATAAGTCTCTCCATGCATCGGAAGGAAATAGTCCTGACATTACTATCTCAGATGGCCTTCAATATATGAGTCTTCCCATCCACCTCAAACTGGATCTCCATGTCTTTGAGACGAAGTGTAACTTCCTCAAGAGAATGAAGCCACTTCATGCCCAAAACTAAATCAATATTGCCCATATTTACCACATAGTTATGAGCCCACGCTTCTGCACAAATCTGACATCTATAAAATTATGGGTGGCTCATGTGTCTAAAAGGGTGATAACCTTTTGACCAGCCAAAACTCCACGCAATCTGAAAGATCCTTCCTGCTGTATGCTAGACAACCGTGCCTCTTGAAACTAGATCTCTGACTCTGCCTCCACCTTAGGCTCTGAAGCATTTGACTTTGACTCCTCAGAACTCTCATGCTGTCCATAATTTTTAGATTTGGAATCCTCGTAATAAGCCCACATAACTCTATTGGCCTTACCCTTAGGCTGCAAAGGACAATCATGGTTAGCATCATAGGGACCCTTGCAGTAGAAGCAAAGCTTCTTCCTGTGCAAATCATTAAGATTCTCATGATCCAAGGGTGTTGCTGATTTTCCCTTTGAATCACTCTTAAAATCATATTTCTCCTTTTATTGAATCCCTTGTTGTCCTTAAATGAAGAAGTATTCCTGGAATTGAACTTGCTAGATGGAGCTACAAGTTCCATGCTATGTGCCTTCTTCATCGCTTCTTGTAGTGAAAGAGGATCAAATGCTTTGATCCAACCTTTCAATGGCTCCAACAATCCCTCCATGAAGAGTACTACTAGACGCCTCTCTGATATGTTGGGAACCATCACAGATAACCGCTGGAAGTCTCCTATGTAGGCCTCAACACTACCAACTTGTCTCAACTGGCCCAAATCTCTAAAGTAAGTCTTAGGATCCTTCTTGTCAAACCATTCCACCAATCTGTCCACAAACTCTTGGTAAGTGGTGATACGGTCATGCTAAAGTGTCACCATCCCATGATGCCACTAGTCATAAGTTGCCCCCTCAAGATGCAAGGTAGCATATCTAATAGCATCCTCCTCTGCCATGGGACACAATATAAGGAGGGTATCTAACTTACTGATCCAAGTCTGTGCTGTAACCTTACCGCTGCCATCAAACATAGCTAAAGTGAGCTTGTTTCTGGCATGCTTCAGGTCACTATTCTGATGTCTAGGCCTCCTATCCTGCCTGTTCCTGTAATGCTCTCACCTTTGTGTGAGAAACCTGTCAAAAGTAATTCTCTCTCTTACCTCTTGGGTCAATAACTCCCACTCATCATTCGCTGCCATAAGAATATCAGTGAACACTTCCTCAGGCTCCTCATCTACAATAGCCTCATCAAGCTCCTGTCTCACAAAAGTCGAGCAGGTAGGCCTATCTGCTGTCCGTGAAATAGTCCTGGGTATCCTCTGTGAACCTGCATCACTCTTGTCTTCATCAGGACGTGGTGAAGGTCTCCTAGGCGAACCAATCCTCTGTATCACCATGGTCAACTGCTGTAATACATCAGCTACCTGCTGATGACTTGTCTGTAACTCTCTAAGAGTATGTCTAACCTCTGCATCTTCATCCTGATGATCTCGAGGAACCTCTGTTCTGTCACCCATGGTACCCAACTGTTTGTTCAACCCCTGTTCCTTGTCAAACAAAGATCTCCCGCGAGTATAATATCTGTGAGGTCCAACCTCCTATGGCTGCATATGAATCCCAAACCCTCAGGATGGCAGGAAACCACTCTGATACCACTGTGAAGAACCCTGCTAGTTCAACTTTCAACCTCTGTTGCTTAAAATGATTCTTTTGTGTATTTTGTGTTTTTTTTATAATTTTTTTGTGCAATAAGGGTTTTGACGTTTTTTGAAGAAAGGATGTCAGAACAAAAATAAATGCATAAACTTACAAATACTTAAAGCAACTATTGACTAAAGAAGGGCGATGGATCTTTATTTGGACTAACGAATGTTTACAATACTGAATTGATAGCATGCATATAAAAAGGAAATTAAATAAGCAATATCTAAAGAACCTGATTTCTATTTTGCAACCACCTGTAGAAGGTAATGAAAGGTATGGCCATTTTGTTTAAGGCATTTCTCCCACTGGATAATGGTTGCTAAACCCTCAGGAGTCCAAGGCGTCCACTGTAGAATAAAAAGGCAACCCAAAAGCAAGGCGATTTGATGACTGTGAAGAAAATTCCCTTGTAGCTGTGAAGTACGACCCTAGATCAGCAATGAACAAATTCATACCACCTTGGAAAGTGCGGTAGATGTCTGATAATTGATGGAAAATGGAAAGATTCCCCTTTATAAAGAAATCGATCCAATCATTGAATAAAAGAACTCACAATAAGATCTGTAATAACTTCTAAATGAGGCTATTCAACTGCAGGCAATAAATCAACTGATATTTCACAACCTCTGAACTGTAAACACTGAAGATGGCTCCTTCTCCAATGCAGAAGAAAACTAAAACCCTTGGCTTCATTCTCTGTAGCAGAAATTGTCCAAAATCGATTCTCATATCATAATGAATGAATTTCTCTCAAAGAAAACTTATATCTCCTCACTTGGGTCAATTTCCTTCAAAAAACATCATTTAAATAAAACTTGAATTTCACTTTTAATTCTTCAATAGTTTGGATGCCCTTTTAATTATAATAATTAATTAAAAAAGTGGCCCCTTCTTCATGATGGTCAACCCCTTCAATAAGTCACTTAAGTTATAATATTAAATTACATTATAACTTAATAATATAAGCTTCAATTAAATTAATATTTATTTTGGCAAATAAATATTAATATCTCTCTCAATATCAGTCCAAATGACAAACTGTCTGAAGCCGGATGATAAGTGACTGAATTTGCATATGACCATACCATACTGCTAAAAATAGCAGGGGTGCTTCGCTGAGTGTCTCCACTTACTAAAAATAGTAAGTCAAGCAAATGATGTCCAAAAGAACCTGAACGAAAGCCAAACTAAATGATTCTGATAACTGAAGCCAAGCCATGTCTCAACAAGACCCTCTATCCTCCATATTAGCCTATGAGGGCCACATAATAGGCTAATCTCAAGTATTGAGAGATGTCAACTGGAAGGGGACATTACAAATTTCCATAAAGATAGAGATACATGAATACATATACAACTTCCAAGAGCTTATTGAAACAAAATACAAATTTTCCAGATGTCACTTCCTCGGCATACATCCTCAAATTTTGGTTGTCAAATGTATAAGGGAGAGTATCACTCAAGAACTTTTCTAACAACCACAAACTCACTGCGGTCCCCTGCACATCTACCTAACTGGTAATATGGCCCTCCCTTAGCTAAAGAGATTGGTTTGGTAATCCTCATAATAATATCCTTCCTGAGCATGGTGTTATGACCTACATAACTAGAGCTACCATACAGTGGATACTCGCCTATATGCATAACATTCCCATTCAAGTTAGGCAAACCTAGCTCACAGTGAACTGACAAGTGTAATCAATGGCTATTTACACTACTTTGACCAAAGATTTGATAGTTACATATCAAACTCACTTCCTAAGAAATGGAGTCTCACTTCTAAGAAGTGGAAGTCGTATATTCACCCACCCCTTAGCTCGATTTGGTAAATGACCATAAATACTCTATATAAGCTATACATAACACAATTCTAACCCGTTAGGTGATGATATATCTAAGTGATCTAATTGACCAACTAGGTTAATCCCATCCATGGATTATCCTAACCCCAAGAACAACCAAATTAACCAAACATGTACATATAGTATTGGAAAATGACATCTTTGACATTGTACTTCAATATAATATCATTTCTCATATTTCATTATCCATCAAAGCATACATATGGTCTATGACAACCTAGGTATTGTACTAATATTCTATGATTAGCTTGTTTAGGAAACAAAACCAAATAATTTCAACATAAGGAATATATGTGTGTGTGTGTGTGTACATATATATATACATACATGTACACATATATATATATGTATATATATACACACACACATGTATCTATATATATATATATATATATATATATATGTATGTATATATGTATACACACACACACATATATGTATATATACATACATATATACATACATATACACATATACATATAAATATACATACATATACATACATACATATATATATATATATATATATATATATATATATATATATATAACCAATAAGGTTTCACCAAAGATCATGCAAGCTCATCGAAATAAGAAATTGTCAAAGTCCATGCAAGCTCAACATAACATATAATCATCTTTTCCTCAAACACTTGTATTTCCAAACAAATACGATTTCAACATAAAAAGAATAGAGAAGCAAAACTAGCAAGCTTGTAATTATAGCTCCCAACAAAGATACTACCTCATAAGATTAATTCCCATAGTCATGCTTGTTGCTCCTTCTATGATCAACCTATCTCTAATCTTAGCCTCTCTCAAAACTCTCAACAAACTATAAATTCTCAAAGTAATCTCTTTTTTATCACTAATGCACTTAACAACTATTTGCACAAAAAAACTAGACAATAATGAACTTAAAAGAAATGAATGAAGGGAACATATGCCAAAATGTTAAGAGGCACCACTACTTATACTAAAAATTGAGAAATGTATTGCTATAGACAAGATCTACTATCTACCACCTTTTCTCTTCCAATCGCCACCACTTAATAGCAAAAACCAACTTCTCCTCTAAATGAGTCAAATAAGCCAATTGAAGTGAAATGTTGCTGCTCAAATAGTTGAAATGCAACCACATATACAATCCTTGCAGCTTCAACCTCTTTATTATGGCTGAGTCACCATCTTTAACTTTCGACAATATCTCTTTTATTGAGTCAAACACAAGAATGGTTACCTACAGGTTTCTTATTTGCATTGTGGCTATTGGTTGTTTGCCACAACAAGTCAACTTCTTCTAATATCTTCAACCAGCTCATGGCTTCACCAAGTCATGGTTGTGTATGGATTTTCAATGCAACAACTTTGACTTTCATTTGCATTCTACTTCTTTGCATGGCACAACATAATATTTATTAAATTCATTTCAAATGTTTCCCAAGTGCTTTCACTTATGTGCCTTCACTTGTAATAATATCAGTCCATAATTTATGTGATGTTATTTGCAATAATCATCCTCATGTATGTGTGAGTCTATGCACAACATATGGATAATATGTTGCTAGCTTTATACAAGCTTTTCACTATTTATTTGGTCTACATTATATGTGCGTCGAAGTTTACTTTTTAACATTTCTTATATATAAAAAATATTATATATATTAATATATATATGGTATAATGTCATCATTATTATATATATATGTATATATATATTAACAAATATATATATGTATATTAATATGTATGTATATATGTATACATTAAATACATACTCATATACATATATATATTATATATATACTTGTATTATTTATTTTAATATCCATAATAAACACATATTTATATATTCATCGATCGATATATATATATATATATATATATATTTTGATCGGTGAACGCTTTTGACTAGAGCTATGAACCAATGGGGTCACAATGGGGTACCCCATCCCAATTACATCCCTAATTTTTGTCTCATGTAGTTGTATCAATTTTCCTTTCCCCCTGGGCTTTCCTTTCGTCAACATCCGTCATCTCTCTTCTCTTCTCCCCTCCAATCTCTGTTCTCCTTCCCACCTCCTAGCACAATCTCTCCACTCCTCCCTCCCGCAGCCTCCTTCTCTCCTCTTCTCCCATTATCTCTCCACTCCTCCCTCCTGCAACCTCCTTCTCTCCTCTTCTCTCCTCTTCTCCCCTTATCTCTCCACTCCTCCCTCCGCAGCCTCCTCTCCTCTTCTCCCGTCATTGTCCTTCATACTGCCAGTAGGTATTCCGCCCCTACCGCCACTTCATCCATTCATCCCCGTACTCCATGCTCTGTCGTTCCTTCGTCCTTCATCTCCTCGGTATCTTTGAGGTCTATCTTCCCTTACTCCTATCGCTGGCTTTCAGACATCTTCCATTGTTGGCTCCGACGACTATTGACTGCCACATCCTCCCGTCATTTTGCAGCCGAACGAAATTCCATCGGTCTCACATGTTTGATCCTTGGCCTACCTTATCACTCGCAACCTTCCTTCATATCAAATTCCTTGTGGTGAGACTCGAACACCTGACCACCATTTCAACATGGTGTTGCAACTGCTGTTGCACTGCGAGGTGAACCCCTATATATATATATGTCATAAATGTCTAATCGATATACTCATGCATATGATATATCCATGTATGAGTATGCATAAGTATTTCTACCTATGTATGTACGCACACACTTATATGCTGATGAGCATGAGTTATCACATTCACATACATATATACATTCTATGTATATACTCATTGATTAATATATAAATATAAATACATGAAGAACTTATACTCAATACATAGATATTGTCACACAATCCAACTAATAAACAATCAAAAAATCAAAGGCTAAAACCAAAACCTTTAAAAATCATCCCTAACATATGACCAAAGGTTTACTTACCAACCCCTGAACTAACTCGACTCAACTTGACCAAACTAGGATGCAAATGTGTGATAGCTAGTGCAAGAGCACCTAGAATATGTAATGCCTTCAAAAGGCTAAGTTGTAAAATGTGTGTATTTAAGTCTAAATGATGTGTCAAGGCCTTGTAATGGCTAATTTGAATGTAATCAAGTCATAAAATAAGTCACTAGGAGGTGAAAATGTAAAAATGCAAATAACACAATGTTGTCAAAAGTAATCGTGATGTAATTATGCAGCAAGAGAGAGCATAAATCAAGGAAGATTAAGAGTTAAAAGGGTAGTTGCACCGATCAAAAGTTAGAAAAGGCAGTTGCTAAGAGGGAAAAAGTTATAAAAAGGCATTGTAAGGTGTGCAAAAAGAGAATCTTGTATTCTTGTAACCAAATTTTGAATAAAAGCCCTTGTTTTTATATTAGCAACACTCTCTCCTTTATTTCCATCTGTGTATTGACAAGTTAGGAATTATAAAAGATATATTTTTGGTGTGATATATGTTAGGAAGAAGTTAAATTCCTTTTCAAAGAATTTGGAGGTCAGTTCTTAAGAAACAAAAGTAGAAAAAATAAATCCTCGTGTCTCGGGCAGAGTTCTTTTCATAAAGGTTTTGAGAATCTACAAGTGATTCCATGGCCATTCCACCGATGTAGGGATAGATGGTCAATGGAATGGATCATTTCTAATTTATTTTCAATGTAGATAAGTTTGTGAGTGCAGGGGTGTCAGGAATATGAAGATATGATGCTAATTCAAGACAAACATTTGAATTTCTCCTCTTGAACAATGGAGGTTACAACAGGGTTTGAAGAAATCACGTATGCTTGGACTAGAAGATGGTTCCTAAAGTCTTAGCAGACATATTAAGATATGATTCAACTATTGGCCGGATTATTGGAGGTTTGTAAGTGTGTTATTCAAGAAACCCTCCTTGTTTTGGTGACTTTTCACCCTATATTCAAGGGTTTGATAGAACAGGTTGTTTCTAAGCTTTTCAATCTTGAAAAATGATAAAATATTGAGTCATGAGGAATTTCTAAAGACTGTATGAGGTTATTTAGTGATTTGGAGAAGATTAAAAGGTGTCTCACTTGTAAATTAGGCCTATTCTAGTAGCCTTTTCCATGCACCGTTTGAATTATCTAATGGTTACTTTAAAGCAAATCCTTGGAGGTTTATGTTTTTTTGATGTGGACAATAAGAGGTGTCTAGATATGTATTTGGTTCATGGAAATTGCATTTTATTTGTGAGTTTTACTCGATTTAGGGCATGGAGTCCTATTTGACAAATGGTGCTTATTTGCATAGATAATGAAATCTGATGAACAGTGAAATGAGTGATTATAAATGATTGAATATTGTTTAATAGATGTTGTTACAATTGTAATAATTCTTGGGTGAATTTAAGAAGACAAAGTTGCAGGTATTGGTGTTTGATCATGTGCGTTCAAAGTCTGACAATGGTAACTTGATTGCAGAGTAGGCAAAATGTTTCTTGACTAGTCTATTGAAATGTATCTTGACTGATGTATTGAATTTTTTTAATCAAAACAAGATGAACATTGTATCTTGAAGGTCTAATAATTGGTTATGGCAAGAAGGATTGGGTTGATGTTGGTTTTCCTTGTAAAGTAAGTTGCTTGAATAGGTGCTAGTAGAAGAGTATGGACTGTTTTCACTGATTTAAGTTTGGCTATGGTTTGGTACAGACATTTTGATGATGCATAAGTTAAGGATTTGGCATAAGTGTTTTGTTGCAGAGTGATTATATTGGTGTACTATAATGGAGTTTGTTGAGTTTGAGAACTTGATGGATCTTGTAGGGTTGACGAATGAAAAGTAGTTTTGGATGAATTTGTGAAAGTTTTTCAATTTGATCTTCTCTTGATTTTGCTTGGGATTGAAATCCCTTGAAGAAATGATGTTGTTGAGTGTTTGGTTGTGATGCTCTACATCAATAGCTCAAATAAGAACATTAGGGGTTACCAAACTAATCTCCTATCCTAAGTGATACTCCCCCTCTCTTTTGGAAGGCTTGATTCTTTTTCTGCATCTAACGTAGTGCATAAGAATAGAAGCTAGTCGATAACATTACATCCATATGCATCATATATTTTCATGTTCAAAGCATTTAAAGTATTTGCATTGTATTACACATTCACTCATCGTATTTTCCATCAAAATATACAAAACATAATCATGTATTAAAACATTTTAACTCATCAAAGTAATGATAAATAGGTAATAACACAATGGGGTGTAACATTTTGACAAATTCTTATATTTTATTAAAGAGCATCCCTCTATCGAAGTTGCTATTCTCGAGATAATTTTATAAGGATAAGGATAAGGATGTGCTTTCTATGGAGAGTTTGCTCTATCATATCTCATATTTTCCTTCCTTTATGGAGTTGATGTTAAGATTTGGTGTTGTACACCATTGCATAAAATGATTTATTATAATGTTGTAATTAAATACGTATTTAATTGTGGTACATCTAGGAGATGTGGTTAGCCACACTAGGTAATTATTTGGGGCCACTTGTAAAGTTGTATTGTAATCTTGGGTTAATTATTTTATTGGGAGGCATAGGATAAATATTTAATATTTGGAGAAAGATATTTAATAACGTGCAAACTTAGTTCTCAATATTAAATGAGGGGTCAATGGTTGTGTGTCCTCATGGTTTTAAGGCACATGGTTTTATCTTACCGCTTGGTTCTATTTGTGTGATCTTGATTCTATAAAATAAAGCACATGTTTAGTGGTTAAGGTTGGTTGGGTGAGTGGGTTGTCATTGTATTGAGTTTCTCTTGTAAGTGCATATGTGAAGCATGGCATGGGATGTACAGATTATGCTTGGACACATGGAGTTCTATGCATTGGAGAGGCTTGATGTTTCAGAAGTATTCATTGTAAGTCTGTAAGTGCATATTTTATTTATTGTTAAATAATAGATGGAATATGGATGCTTTGGAGGTTGGGTTTTTCCCTCTTAAGGGTTTTACTAGGGTATATTTTGTGTTATTTTATGTCTTATTTGATTTTTGTGTTATGATTATTTTGTAATTTTACATGCATGTTTTCACTCATGGGGTTATGTAGGAAATGGATTTAAAACATTCTAGGTATTATGCTTTATTTCCTAACAAACGATTGGTGCTCATCCATGCTTATTAGATACATTTATTTCATCTATTCATGCACCTAATGGTATGATCATGTGAATTGTGATAGTGATGAGTACACACCTAATACAAATATATCTTGTGGTGTAACACCCCTCCTTTTTGTGCTCTGTTAATCAGGCAATGTTTTCCTATGTTATGCTTCAATTATGTTAACATGTGAATTAATGATGCTTCATGCTTTGATTAAGGTAATAATGCTAGCTTTGTCAGTTAGTGATATTGTATTGGTGAAGGGGACGGGGTTGTATCACTCGCTTGCGAGTGCCCTACGATTCTGAGATTTCCTCTTCACGGTGTGTCTGATCATATTATGTTTATATGCACGTTCTACATGCTCTTGGTTGCAGGTTGGCAGGTATATGACATCGACTCCACCTGGTTTCCAGGTCTGAGCGTGTCCATTGACCAACGGAAATTAATTGGGAGATAGTAGCTAAGGTTTTCCGACCCAGGTCGTCACCCTAGTCATAGCATGTTGTTGGTTTGTCGTCAGAGTCAGTTGTTTTAACTTGGTCAGTTCCCCTCGAGTGTTTATTTAATTTCAAGTTTAATGTTCATTTAATGACTTGCGTAGTTTGATCAATGTTTAAACGTGTTTAGTTGCAAGCTAAAAGTGATTAAATAGCTTTTGGAAATTTTAAATGATGAATGTTTTGTCTTATTGAGATGTTGGAAAGATTAGCGATTAATTAATTAATTTAATTGAATTAATAAAATAATTTAATTTTGAATTAGATTTATTTTATTGATAATTTAATTAATTGTGTGAATTAGCTAAATTATCCCTCTTGAGTTGAAAGTGTAAAAGATTTAATTCTTTTGTTAAATGTAAAGTGCTAAAATATTTGAATTCAAAATTGGAATTAGAAATTGTTAAAGTTATTAAAAAATTCCAATATTTTCTTATGCAAAGACTTTGGGGTAGAAGAGATATTTTCAGAAAAGGTTGACTTTTTGGCAAAAAGATATTTGTGTTTGAAATTGAAATTGAAATTGAAATTTGAATTTGTGTTCAATTTAATTTGTTATTGAGTTTGAATTTGGAAGTGAATTTGCATTTGGATTGGAATTTAATTAGAATTTGAATTAGAATTAGAATGTGAATTTGGGGAGTTGAAAAGAAAAGGATATATTGGATTTAGGGTTTTCTTTGAAGGAGCCATGGAATTCTTGGTTTGTTTTTTTGGTGGAGAGCTTGGAGGAGACTAGGATTGTGGAATTGAAGGAGGGCTTGGGATTCTCCATTGTTGAAGCTTCCAAATTTGGAGGAAACACAAGGTTACATCACTCTTTCTTCTACTTCTTGCTTTCTTTTGAATGAGGTTATATGATTGAAAATGTAATTTTAGATTCAATAAAACTTGTGGAAGATCTCTCATATTTGCAAAATTATAAATGGATTTGGGAATGAAAACTATACAAGGAATTTGCAACAAGAATTAGAGAAAAATATACAAATAAAGAAAACTCCATTGTAGATCTAGTTTTTTGAAAACCCATTTGGTTGTTTTGAAAACAAGTTAGATTATTGAAATGGGTTTGGATTGTTCTTGCAATTTAAGTCTGAAATCAAAAATCTGGGTACATATATGAGTAAATATGCCCATGCATTTCAAAACATGGATATATTTACTCATATATATACAGAAATATACATTATTGTATTTGAAATTTTAGATTTGGGGTTTAACCCAGAAAAAGATCATGTATTTTCGCCATTGGCTATGGCTGTGCAAAATAAAAAAATAAAAAAAAAAATTTGTTTTGTTGTTGTGGGGTGGGAGGTCAAACCCCACCGCCACACACACGCAGCCCGCGGCGGAACCGCCACGGACTGTGTGTTAAACACATGTGTCTGTGTGTTAAACACACAGCCCGCGGCCGGAACGGCTACGGATGTGTGTTACACACACAGACCGCGGCCGAACCGCCATGGACTGTGTGTTACACAGACCGCGGCGGTAAGGCCACGGACTGTGTGTTAAACACACAGTCCGCGGCAGTAAGGGCTCAGTCCTTTTGAACCTCGAATTTCGTTGGTTTTTTTTTATGATTTATTTTATAATCATTGTTTAATATTATATTAATATTAATATATAATAATATATTTATATATTATACTATATGTATAATATATAATATATTATATATATATAATATTATTATGATATGTAAATAATATTTAGCTATGTAATAAATTGTAGAGTGTAGTTAAATTGCCTGTTTAAGAGATTAAAAAAAAAATTGATTAAATAGATATTTTATTTGAATGGAATTTTTTTTTTTATACTTTAATGGATAAGGAATTTTATTGAGAAATAGGTTTTATTGAATAGGATAAATGCCTTGATTTATCTAAATGTTTTGAATATGAAAATAATAGGAAATCTGGAGTAAGTAAAAGGAAATAGATGTTAGTTGAACGACTTAATTGTTTAAGTGTTCGATTACAATTATAGTTGTGAAATTGTGAATCAAAGAAAATGTTATTTTAATCAAATGATGTTAGTCAATAAATTGGTTGATTGTGATTTGGTTGTGGTACTAAGGATGAAGGAACGACTTGATTTATTACAATGATGTGAAATGAAATTTAGAGTTTTGATTAGATAAATGCAAGGAAGGAATATTGTGATTGACGGGGTTTAGGAAACCCGAATTTTAGTTTATTTAAATTGCTAGAAATACTTTTAATGTTTATTCTTTCTTGCTCGATGTTGGGAGTATGGGGTCATTGTTTGAAGTCTTTCTGATAGGAGATTTGTATCTTGTTGTGGGTTGTCTTTATGAAAGTCAACTTTTGGTGTGTCGTATAAAATGTACATAGTTATACCTTGTGGATCACCCGGTTTTCACGAACGGGGATTTGTGCCTTCTTGGGTATAGGAGAGGGTAATGTGATTTGGTTTCCTCCAGTGTTGGAGTAAGTTCCGTGTTCTGTTTCCTCCTTGGTTTTGGAGAGGTCGTGTTATCTTGTTTCTTCTTATGGGTGTGTTGTCGTTAGGAGAGTGGCTCTTGGTGGGGGTCCGGCACACAAAGGGGCACCAGGGTAACTCACCTAGAGTTTAACTAAGTGATAATTTAAATGAATTAATGGGATCTTTCAAACTAATAAGATAATGAATGCCTCTCTCTCGTGAAGCAAGTGAATGATAAGGCTCGAGATGAGATGGGACACATAGTTTTGCATGAGGGTCCGGCGCCGGTAGAGGCAAGCCAGGGTAACCCAAGATGGGGGTCTGGTAGCCTAGGAAGGTTGAGCTAGGGTAACTCATGGAAATTTATGTATGACACTTTTCCTATGTCAACAGCTAGCCAGTTATTGTGCGATGTTTATGATCTTGTTCTCTGGAAGCGTTGTAACCTCATGTTAAGTGACTTTGTGATTGTAGTTGTGAAGTAATATTGTGATTGTAGTGGTTAAATGCCTTGTTGTTTTCTCTTTGGTCCTTGTTGGATGAGGTCTTTGTTATTATGCCTTGAGTTCATTGAAGTTGTGCGTGTGACTAGTGTTATTTGGGAAGGTGTTTTATTGTTATGTTCAGAAGTGATTTGTTGTTGTGCCTCTTGGAATGGTTGTCGTGAGTTTTCTAAGTGGTCTTTGATGTTATGTGTCGGTTGGGAGTTAGTCTTTGTTATTGCTAGGCATACTTGGTCGGGGACCCTTTCTTGTCTACTCTCAGCACGGGGGTGGTTGGGTGGAACGTGCTTCGCACCCCATTGGGTTCCCTCTCCTTTTGCAGATGTATCTTTTACTTGTAGGTTTTGGCGGATGTTGATGATCTAGTGTCCTTATGTACCAGATTGATGTATATACTTCTTATGTAATGTATTCATTGTTGGGTTGTCTCCCACATGTGTTGGGATGACCTTGTTGTAAATTGTATATGTGATTATTGAGGTTGTATTTCTAGTCAATTGTATTCTTCTATCTTTGGGATGTAATAATTATTCAAGCCATGTATTTATTCAGGATCTTGTGTTATAGTTGATTATGTTGAGTTGTATCTATCGAAATATGTAACACTTTATATCTTTATAATTCCATGTATTGTCATATGTGCATATGTTATTAATATGGATATAGTTGATAGATATTTTAAAAGATGATGGGAATGAATAGATTTACGTAGTTGATTAATTATTGTTATCTTATTATCGTATTATGGGTTAGAATAGTCATGTCATTTTGTGTACCCCATTGGAACAAGTTGTGCCTCTTTTTATAATGTTATGTTGTAATACTTAAGTATGTTTATTTTATGTTCTTTATTTTAAAAAAAAAAAAATGTTTCGTTGTTTTAGTTCCTTTGGGGTTCGCACGGCGGGGCGTGACATGTGGCATTACCTATAACATGAATATTAATTATCTACCTTTACTTTTTTCTCCTAAGTTAGTGAAATTGATTCTTTTTGCGATTATCTTTCTTCCATGTGTTATGATAAGTTAACATGCATAAACACACGCTTTTTAGATAACATAGCCTCTCTCATACATGATGGTCAATCTTCTACATCTCATTTTGAATATACAGGTACTTATCTTTCACATATCCTTTCCTTACATGGTGATAACTCATGTCTTAACGAGTATTCACTAGCTTCTCATGTTGATTTCATTGATACTTTATTGCCTTATCGTACATTACATGATGATATTACAAGTTATAGAGATTTTTTTTACATCGTTATTATGATGGATCTAATGATTTATCCTTACATGTGAAATCATTCTTACTAATTATATGCGCATAGATGATAACATTCTATCGATTAGTGAGTTTAGACTATACAAAAGCAGTAGAGCTTTATAATGGTTTAGTCCATCTTTCTCACTGTACACTTCTTTTACTAGCTTGGTCAATGGATTTATTATGTTTTTTTAACCTAATCTATTTGAAGATAGTGTGGACTTTGATATGGACCCTCATAATCTATATTTCAGCCCTCATTCATTATTTATCAATATGGCTTATGTCTCTCTTATACATACCTTTCATGCGGCCCTTAATTCACATAATTATAATATAGTGGAGCACACTCATCAAAGGTTAGGAAGATGGTGAAATGATAATATACTGCCACATGTCTTGTCTACTAAAGCATGTAATTTACTTCATGTGCCTTGAGTTACATCTAAAACAAAGGAATGTGACACTATTCAATGGTTGCAAAGAAAACAGTCATCAATGTGTCTATGTGGAATAATTGTGTTTTCTTGGAAAAAAATATTTTGCAAGCTTCCCCATCAAACCTTAATGTGTCAAATGAGTATTCAAGAGATCAACCAAAAGTGGTACTAACAAATGTGCCTCCATCCAAGAGTGAACAACAAATGTCAAACCACCTCCTTTTTATGTCTCTTTAATAATTGGAAATCATCTAGTTCACAAATGCATGATAGACTTAGGGGAAATTAGTCTAGTTATGCTCGAACAAATAGTTGAGAAACTTGGTCTTGAATATGAGCCTCTTGCCAAAGGAGTTGTATAGCTAGATGGAATAGTTATAAATACTGTAGGAGTCATAAAAGGGTTTAGTCTAACATTGCATACATGTCCAAGATTTTCAACCCCTCAAGATGTCTTTTTCATAGGCCTCCTACCTTACTTTGCCTTGTGCTTATCTAGAGACTTCACATCAAAGATTGGAGGTTACTTGTTATCTAATTGGTTACGCATGCTATTCAAAAGTTAATAGCACCAAAGTTACCATAAAATTAGAATCTATTTCCAAGGATCACATCGAGCCTTATGTTCCAAGGACTGTCAATACAAATTGCACTATTTTTTTACCAAGAGGAGCATCTTGTTGTCTAAGAACCTAACACTCAAACATAAGCCATACCTAATTTGATACTTGATGAATAGGGGGTTGGAAATCATGAGGTTGATCCATACAAACATTTGGAAGAGGTAGGTCTTGTTGATGAGTGTTTTTGCACTGCACAACACAGATAAAACATAGAGTGCTCTATCTCTCTTGAAAGGAAACTTTCCTCAAAAATCTTCAAAAAATAACCCCAAGGCTTCATATGTCAGGACTTGACTTTGCAAAGACAACTAAGTGGTTTGATGCATTGTTGGTTTCATAAAGGACATTTATGGTTCAATAAAAATTTGAAAGCTTTCAAACAAACAAGATTTTTATGAAATTTAAAAATTTGGTACAAACCCTAACTGTGATTTTTGATTTTTATCATCAAATATGATAAATTTATGATGCTTTCTTCCTAAAACTAACTCAAATTTTATAAAAAAAGATTAAAAAATGAAGGGTTTAGAGAGATTTTTAATCTAACACCTAAGATTAAATTCATAACAATGGTTAATATTGTAGATAGACAAATCCCCAATAAACCTATCCCTACTTAATCAAGGTCAAACCTACAACTCCATAAAAATGATGCAATCTCCCAAGGAAAAGTGAAATATTTTTAGATTGTAAATATTTAGACATACACCCGATTACTGGCATGATATGAAAAAACATTCATAGTTGAACCATTGCATAAAAGACTCGTTCTAACCATACATTGTGATTTACAATCAAAGAGCCACAAATGATATGCGTAGCAGATTCATCTAATATCTTTAACATTTTTCCATCATTAAAAATGAATTGAAATTAAACTTTGAGAAGAAACAAGAAACCATGAAACGTTCAAACTTAACACAAAGATTCACCAAACCAATGACCTAACTATATTAATTTCTCCAACATTTTTGCTTAACAATTTCCAGTCTTCTCCCCTTTGAACTCCATTTATCTTCTAAGTTGCGCCCTATTGGCTAGCATTTTAAAATACCACTAATCATATAAACACATACATCAGCCCATAAATTGTGAATCATTTCCAAGTTCATCATTCCATACATTATTTCATCTCTTGACCTTCGTTCAATGTTGCAAACTTATAAAAACATCTACCACTCACAATTTAGATCATCTCCCACCTCCCATCTCCTATTTGGAAAAAAAATGGCTTTCAAACAATACACCATTGGAGTAGATGGTGATAAGAATTGCAGTCTTCCTCAACACATTTATCCATTGTTGTTTATTGGCTTTGTTTTTCATGAATTTTCTTGCTTTCATGAATTTTAAGTTTTCATGGATTTCATCTCATCGTGGATTTTGTTCACATATTAATTAATCTACCTTTCTTCATTTTTTGTGAACCTTCTCCCACACCCATGCTCTTCACACCCTTGAGTGCTTCGGGCATTTCATAATGCCATGAAAAACCTATGAAGGTAGATCTAATTTGTGAGCTCCAGCCACATTATTATTTTATCCCTTAAATTTTCTTATTTCTCATGATTCCTCCAATATGCGTGCTCCTATCAGCCTTTTCAACTTGTGTGTATTGTTTTCTCTTGCAGATTTAATAATTTCAGGAATTTCATAGACGCCAAAAATTTGTGATGTTGAGCCTCCCATGCCAAATTCTCCACAGATTTTCCATTTTCGTGAATTCGGAGTTCTCGTGGAATATGCATATGCATGAAATAATCCATGAACATTTAATTTCTGTGAAGTTTATCTCTTTACACCCTAATCATTCCTATTTCAAAAACTTTACCAATTAACAAATTCTGTGGACCTAAAACTTTCATGGATTCCATTTATGCATGAATTAATTCGCCTTCTTTCAATCTTTCACGAGCTTCCTTCAATATTTCATGAATCGCCTCTGTTTCCTTATTGCTCTCGCGGATTAACTACTTTCGTGGATTTTATGTAGGCATGAAGATTTTGCTAGTTTCCAATTTTCACGAAATACCAACTTTTGCTTTATCAATTGATCTGTGGGTTTAGGATGCCCTCATGAAATTGTTGCCTTTGGGAATTTTACAGTGGTGTGGGAGCTTCTATGTGTATTTATTTTCCCTAAATTTAATGATGTGTGCCTCTAAACATCAGTAGCATCATCAATTTTTTTAATAATCTGCTATTAGTTTTTCAACACCCTTGCATTGTCCAAATTCCACCTCTATCGACTGTTATGTAGAAGCTTTATATAACCTGCAAGATCTGTGTATTATCAAGCACTACATATTCACATGAGTAAAACCTATGAGCAACCATTTTTCGAACTTTGTAAGTTTGTCGTCTTCACAAATTTGGTGAAACTGCAAAGAGATCTGTGCATACTCGATTTCGCCGAGCCTACCTTAACTCAAAATCCTCTTCATTTTGAAGATCTCATGGAATTCACACCCTCGGGGATTTCGCAACATAGAGAAATCTGTGAGACCACAACTTCTCTGAATCTCCATTTATCCAAACTTTCATGCCTATATTATCTTCGTGGATTTAATATCATTGTGGAATTCATGTTGTTGTGAAGAAATTTGCGGGTTTGTGATTCCCCGAGATTACCTCAAATGCTATCGACCCTTCTAATATTGCAAACTGCCATAACATACCTATCAACTATGGACTCAATGAAATGTTCAATGTATAAAAGCCACAAGGTTCTATATTATCTACTTGGTCGATAGGAAAGACACACTACTTATACAATCATTCGAAGGCTCCACATACCCACGAAGGAAACCACAGCCCACTCATTTTCACGAGCCTCCACTTTCACCAATTCGATCTCTTTGTTGATCTTATATTTTTTGTGGAATTCAATGTCTCATGTGGATTTCATGATCTTTTGGTTTTTCTGCATCTTACCATTCCAATTTATGGACATTGGTGGTTCCGACAGTCATCCTCACAGCTCTTTCACCAGCGATAAAATGCATCATAGATCATTGTTATTTAAATACACCACTGTCGATCTGCCTCACGCCCTACTTGGATGCGACCATAGTTTTCCCTCTGTATAGCTGTCATCCTTTCCATTTTAACCTTCATTCTAGGTGGCCATAACCTCCCATAGACTAAACCATTTTCTGCCCACCACATGAGCCACGAATCCCCCTTTGCATAATGCAGTTTAAATTTAAAATGTCAGCAACCAGAATTATTATAAAATACCCATGAAAACCACATTCCCCCTTTGTGTTATTATTAATACTTTGTAAAACCTTTGAAATCGTGACTTTAGACTGCAAATGAAAACCGCTCCTTACAACAGAAAACATAAACGTCTCTCCCTACTCGCCGAAGATTCCATGCACAGAAAGATCCAAGAGCTTATGAATTCACCAAGTTTTGTATGCCAAACCTCTGCCTTATTAACTGTTATGTGAATCCTTTGCTGCCCTCATATACCACGATATGTCTCGATCATCTGCCCATGAGATAATACCATACAATTACTAATTCTATAAATGCTTTGATGGTCTATCCCCTATTGATGCCAAACTTATAGCACATCCCATTCATTCCTTCATGCACACTTTGCCTTCGTGAGTTCCTCGCCCTTAAAGACTAATCCAATATGAGCCCCTCACTTTTCTCGAGCTACTGATTTCCACGATCTCCTACCCTATTCAAAACTTCACTATTTTAAAGATTTCACAAATTTCACGCCCTTGGCGATTCCATAACTTCACAAAATTGACCCCTTTGTGGATTTCTGAAACCTGTGGAATCCCTGGAGCTTGTCCTTGCAAACCTTATGAACTTCCTGTAAATTAAACCCTCGAAACATCTTGCAAGTCATTTGACTTCTTCGCAGACTCACATCATGGAGTTACATTACCAATAGGTACTTGGAGTTTCAATAATATGTCCAGGCCTGTTTTCAACATTTCTACCACAAAAATCAATGAGGATGAAAACCATATAATTTCAATTTTAAAACATGGAAGCCTGGCATCTTATCATGGTATCATTTTCGAAATCTAGATTTTAATGGTTATCAAAATGACAAAATTCCCACTCAAAAGGCATTCAGGATTTAGCTTGAAGCGGAAACTCAAAATTTAGAAGGAACAAGTATTTCAATGAAATTCTATGTAGGTCCAAAACTTGAATTTCGAAAGCTTCCCACTAGGCAAAAATATTCGAAAAATGACTCCTACACATGTTTGTAGAGGTATTCGTGAATTCCAAACAACCAAGGATTTATGGGACTCAGAGACCATCAGGCAAACACTGAGTTTCAACTTCGGGTATTTCATGAGATTATAGATTCTCTGAATCCTAACATGACACCCCAATTTCGCATCTCGCAATCAGAGATTTTAGGTTTAAGCACATGTTAGGGATTCTGTGAGTGTCAGGATTCCCCAGGTCGAGATGCTTTAAAACTTTGTCTTCTTCAAATCAAACCTGGACTAAATCCCCTAAGGCTTTTAAAACATCAAAATAACTTCTCATCAACCACCCAAAAAGAGAAAAATTAGAAACCAACAAACGTAAAAATACAGAGATGTGAAAAGAAAAAGGGGGTCGTCATTTCAGACAGGGCATGTGTGCAAGGCACAACAGGTCTTGGTATCTATTATATGTATGAAGAGAATTCCATTGTACCTAACCTTTTGAAGAATGATGAACAACATTGTAATAGTGTTTGGAAAATGTACTTTGATGGGTCTAGAAGCAAAAATGGAGTTGGTGGAGGTGCAATGTTAGTGTCTCTAAAAGGAGAGAAGTATTTTTCAACTTTTAGGTTCTAGTTCAACTATACCAACAACATAGCTGAGTATGAAGGTCTTATACATGGTTTGCAATGGGCTAGAAAGAAGAAGATAATTTTTTTATGTAAGTGTTTGGTGATAGCAAGCTGATTGTTAACCAGGTAAGAGGATTACATGTAACAAAAAATGATTTTCTAAAATATTACAAGCATAGGGTGTGCGATATTATTGCATATTTTTATTCTTTTAATGTGTTTTCCTTTCCTAGAGACAAGAATAAACATATTGATAGGTTAGCTACCCTAGGAGCTCAATATGACATTCTAAATGATATCTGTTGTATCCAAACCAAATTTTTTGCTTCATCAAGGCATTTTGCATAAAATAGTCTTAACCTTGTTAAAATGATGTAAAATACAGTTTTTGGGCAATATCAAGCATGGAGTTTTGTTAGTGTTTTGTCAGTCAAAGGCAGTTTCATTGATCAAAACCTGAATCCGAGACTCAGAATGAAGCATTTCATGACAATAATTATACAAGTTAATGGTCATTTCGTTGGTCAAAATAATGATTTCAATGGTCAATTTTTGAAGATTTCTCAAGGAAAAGCAAAATTGCGCCCCTGTAGCCCAGGGGCGCCCTTCTTTTTGAAGGCCTAAATTTTGTGATAAATGCTCATGAATACAGTAAAACTCTTCAGAATTAGTCTGCCTATCCGATGAGCTATCCAGCGAGGCTATCCGAGACTCGTAACTCCGGTTACAAACATCAGAAGTTGAAGATTCCAAAGTTCCAGTTTGCAGAAGCTTATCACTTTCCAGCTTTTGCGCCCCTATAGCTCAAGGGCGCATTCTTTAAAAGAGGGTTAGATCTTGTTATTCTTGATTGATGTTGTAGTTAATCTCTTCACAACTAGTATCCCTGTCCGACGAGCTATCGAATGCAGTCATCTGAGTTCCAGAGCTCTGACAGTCAGCATTAGAAGATGAGCTTACAAAGTGAGTCACATCACAGAGCTTCTTCAAATGGTGTAAATGCACCCCTGTAGCTCAGGGGCGCCCTTCAAAATAACCCTTGAGATGATTGAGTTTGCAGACGAGGTCTTCTTGACATCAGTGCTACTCTAGTCCAGCTTCGCGATGCACCAAGTTTCTTGTTAATCCGACATTCTGAGAGATCGTGGCAGAGATTCTACCAGGCACGTAATTTCACGTGTGAACTGGCATATAAATTTCATTGTATTTCTGTAGGCCAGGGGCGCCTAGCCTTTAGGCCTGTCAGATGAGGTTGTTCACGTTCGAAGTCTTCACGAGACTTGAGCGTAATTATTCTATCTTTCCAACGAGCCCAACCGTCAGCCTTCGTGATTTGGAAAATGCTCGTACGTGTGAGGTCTTTGGCGAAATACTGAATGACGAAAACAACTCAGAAAATGGCTAAGTCTAGTCGTCTATTCCATCTTGGGAAAGGCGCCTTTCTATTTGAGGTCTTAGAAGCAGTTTTCTTGCTTTGTTGCCTCCAAAGACATCTCTCATAGGTCCTTCTGGCTACGCGTCGAGACAGACGGTGCTCAAATTAGGCCATCCCAGCTCCAGATATCAGAGGTCAAAGTAGGGCATCTAGTTGAGAGTTGTAGTTTTGTCAAAATGGTGTTCGTGCCTTCTCAGGCCAAGGGCGCTTTTACTTTTGAGGTCCTTAATGTACTTTTCAGATGCCTTGCGTATATTCGTCGGATGTAGAATACTCTTAGTTATGCATTGAGCTTGGTTTCCTGTCAGTAGGGTTCATTGTTCGTTGTCAGCAGCTGTTTGAAGCGTCAGATGGTAGTTTGGAGAAATGGTTAAGTCTGGTACCTAAAAATAAATTTAATCAAGGGCGCCTAATTCTTTGAGGTGTTAAATGATGGATTTTGCAGTGATGACTCCCAACAGACATTTCTTCCTTGCTCTGCAGGCTTCGCAATGAATACACCAGCTCAGTCACAGCCTCATCCGGTCACCCAAAAATCAGTGTCGAAGATGGCCAATCGTAACTTTGTAGTCAGCTACAAAGTAGGAAGTTAATAAAAAACGTAATATCTTGAGCAAATGTACGCCTATGAGGACAAATGAGGACTTTTTGAAATCAGTGAAGTTCGCCAGTGAATCCAAGTGCTTTACTTGGTTTGTCAATTGATTTTAAATAATATTTAATATTTATTTTTGCATATTTAAGCATTAAATGACGATTTTCTAAAATTGGCACCTCTTTGTGCTATTGCATAATGAATATTTTATTATTATTTAAGTTTCAAACTTCAAGATAGTGTCAGTGTAATTGGAGGGGGTCCAATCAAAATCATTCTATTTTTAGTCGAGGTTTTAAGTCTTGTAGTCAACAATATGGTGCGAATTCTCTTTATTTAAGCATGGCGCCATCATTAATCATTCACACAGCTTGAGCAAATTCATAATTCTTCAGAGCAAAGGCGAATTTCCTTTAGAGTTGGGCGAATTTCTCATCAGCAATCATTGGTGAAGACATCAAAACACTTTCTTTGTAGGTACAAGTCAGAATTATCAGCGAATTTCAAGGCAGAGTGGCGATTTTGGCAAAGGAAAACATCAAAAAAACGTCTTTCTTCTTCTCAATTTCTTCCATTTTCTCATCTTAAATTCTTTCGCATGTTTGAAGAATTGGAAAATTTTGGCAAAACAAATCATTTGGGTCTATTCAGAATAGCTTCCTCGAGAAAACCCATGTGCCAGAATTTTTCAGGAAAATTTACTCCAGAGCATTAGTTCTCGAGTTTCTAATTTTCTCAACTGAAAATTCCCTGCATGGTCGAGTAGAAGTAAAAATTTCGCATTTCTGACATTCTGGGTTGTCTTAGAATCTTTTTCTAGACAAAACCCATATCTTAAATTTTTTGATGAAAATTACCCTTCAATATGCTATTTTGAGCCTTAGTAGGCTATTTTTAGTTTTCCAGAAAACTAGTCAAAATATAGCCATGTTCACAGTCAACAGGCGAGTTTTTCAGAGTGCAGTTCACACAAATTGAATTCAAGACCAAATCGGTCTTAATTCATGATTTCGTCAGAAAAGCTGACATTGATTTGTATCAAGTGCATGCAGAGGATTGACAGGCGTAGTTACTCAAATCCATATGGTTGCATGCCTTGTATGGCCGATTGTCTTCCAGGGCCGGTTTAGAGGGTTGAAACCATTGGAAGTTTGCATGTGCAACAAGTTTGTTTGCATTTCTCACAACTAGAGTGTGCACAGTCAAACCTCACAGTTTCGTCATGCAGAAGCGTTAGAAGCATAAAGCTGTAGAAGGAATAGTGGCCATCACTTCAGTTACAGAGCCGCCAAAGTTACCATTCAGTGAGATGCTAGTTTGAGTGTGCAAAGATTGCCAAGATTGCTCAAGTTGCCGACAAGCAGTGAATTGTGATGACCTTTAGATGCTGATGCAGTCAACAACCTCGTTGAAGGATTGATTGTTTGAGATCATGGCTAGTAGACTTCAGTTCTCACCTCTCAGAATAGACATTATACACAGGAGTTAAACTTGGTGTTATCTTTTCAAGTTAACTCGCTGTCTCATCTCATGCATATCTATTATGGGATTTGCTTTATTCACTTGGAGTTTCATTTAGGGTTTACGTTAACTAATGGTAGTGTTCCAGTTAACATGCTTTCAATAAGGATGTGCATGCTTGCACAATTGTCCATTTTTAGATTAGATGTTTCGATTAACTGATGGTAGTGTTCTAGTTAATTGTACAGTTTCCTTTATTAGGGTTTAGGAATAAATCTTGCACGCATTGCAAGACTGTAGTTGACTCAAGGTGATTTTAGGGTTCCCTACACCTTTTGATGTCTATAAATAAGAGCTTTTGCTCATTTGTACATAACTTTTGCACAAGAGAGAAATATATGCTGTGCCTACCTTGCCTGTAATATTGCTCGTTTTGTATCTGTTCATGAGTATTTATTATGATAATGAATTGTTATGCCACTCGGCTTTCATGCAATTATTATGGTGAATGCTTGCCTTAGTTAGATATAGTGGCTAGTTCGATCGTAAATTGTATGCGTGTTTCGCCAATGCAATTTACTATCCTAGTTGGCTATCCTTTGTGTTTTGTATTCAATAAGCCTATTCAGATTGAGCTGATAGTTGTGCCACCTTGCCTTCAAGTTGAGAATTTGTACTTGGTTTATCGTGTGATGTGTGTGAGTAATAACCCTATTCAAACAAGCAGATAGTTGTGCCACCTTGCCTTCACGCTGTGAGTCTGTACCCAGTTTATCGTATATTTGTCGTTTCCAATAAACTTCTTCCTAGCCAAACAAATAGTTGTGCCCACCTTGCCTTCATGTTGTGAAACTGTACCTGAAGTTTATTGTATTAGAACATTCCTACTCCATTTCCTCATGCTCTGTTTTCTTGAGGAAACTGGATAGATTTAAAGTAGTTAGCTTAGTTGTAGTTAATGATTTGCGAAACTAGAAAATCCTTAGCTGCAATGTTCTTGGTTTTCTTAACCTTGTGCCTCTTCCAGTTGAGAACAAAAAGATAGGACTTAGATTACTTTTCTTTTCCACGCATTCCAGCACTACGAGGGAGCTTCCCCTCCTAATTTGAAGAGCACTCATTACGCAGTGTGCATAGTTGTCCGTACAAACCTTCACTCCAGAGGTGTTAGTTTTTATGCCAACAATATCAACAATGATAAAGTACAACATGTTAAGGTGTAGTAAGGCCATCCATTCCTAACAATAATGGTCATTGAAATTTTTTTGATAGTGACCAACAAATTATTTTTTTTTGGGAGAGGAAATTGAGTTCTCAACTAGGAATCAACAAACAAATCATACAACTAAAGTATAACAAAATACCAAGAGGTTTGGTCACTTTGGAATCTATTTCCATTATTGATCATCAGGTTGGAAAGGGAAAAGTAAGCATGGAAATCAAGTAGGAAATTATGAAGAAGTTGTCGTTTTCAAATATAAACTCCTCAAACTTGGAAAGGTATGTACATAAGAAAAAAGACATGCTTTCATTCAGCTTTTTCAAGAATATAATGATAGATTTGCATGGGAGCATAGTGATTTAAAATGTTCTAATCCAAGTTTAGCACAACATACCATTGAATTAGAGTCTAATGTTAAACCTGTGATGTAAAAACAACGACCTTTGAATCCAAAAATTGAACCCCTTATGAAGAAAGAGTTAAATAAATTGATATAGGGCAACATTATATTTCCTATCAATCGCACATCCTGGGTCTCCAATTTAGTACCTTCGAGGAAGAAAAATGGAAAGATAAGGTTATGTGTTAACTTTATAGTCTTGAATAGAGCCTCTTTGAAATACTATTATCCTTTTCCCTTAATAGGAGAAATATTATAGGTTGTTTTAATTTACAACATTTCTCCCTCGTTGATGGTTATTCTAGTTATAACCAGATTTTAGTGAAGCAAGAAGACCAATTTAAAACAAAATCTATCAATAAATGGAAAAAAATGGATTATAGAAAGATGCCATTTGGTTTTTCAATGCAGGGGAAATATTTCAAAGAGCCATAGACATGGAATTCCAATGATTAATGAAAAAAAATTGTACTTGTACACCTTGATGACATAACAATGTTTTCAAAAGATGCTAAGGATCACTTTTCTCATCTAAGACATGTTTTTGACAGGTGTAGAACGTTTGGAGTCTCACTTAACCCAAGTAAGTCCATTTTTTCTATTCATGAAGGTAAGTTCCTTGGTCATGTGTTGTTTCAAAATATGGAATTTATATCAATCCTAATAGAGTGAGTGTCATATTAGCTTTACCTTTGCTTGGCCATAAGAAAGGATTCCAAAGTTTTTTAGGAAGAATTAACTTCGCAAGGAGGTCTATTGCCAAAATTGCATGTCTCATGAAACTGCTAACGTCAATGTTGAAAAATAACATGCCTTTCAAGAGGACAAGGGAAGGAAAACATAGTTTTGAAGGCATAAAACAAGCTATAGTAGAATCTCCAACTCTTCTAAATCTTGATTTTTCTAAGGATTTCACTTTGTATGCTTTTGAAAGCATGGATACCATCTCAAACATGTTGGTACAGAAGAATGAAGAAGGTTTGGAGCAGCCAATAACCTTCTTTAGCCAAGGTTTGGAGGAATATGAGGAAAGGTATATTCATTTGTAGAAAAAAGTACTTGTTGTTTTTAAGAATTTTGAAGAAATTTAGATATTTGATTTCTAATAATAAGATTGATTTGATGGTTTCTCACCCAAGTGTCAAAGAATTTATTTTAAGAAAACATTTAAATGAGAAAAGAGTAGGTTGGATAATAACAACAAGGGTAAAGGCTTATGTGAGTAGCTAGCTACTAGTCTAGGAAATGACAAAGAATGATGGGGATGTTGTCTTAGTACTCCAAAATGATGCACAAACAACTACACCTTCCTCTCACACAAGTTGGACATAAGATTGTTGGAGTTAAAATGACACTGAGAGGGGGGGGGGGTGAATCAGTGTCTTAACAGATTTGACCAATTTTCAAAAATTCAAAAACATAGCTCAAATTTGATCTCAATATTACTTTGATTAATGCATTCATGAGTTGAATGTAATCATTCATAAATAGAATTGAGAAAAGTAATAATCCCAACAGTGAACTGAAACAATAACAACACAGTAAAGCAGTGAGCACATAGAAGAAAAAAGAGACACAAGATTTTTCCGAGTGGAAAACCCTCCTGGGGTATAAAAACCACTCCCAAAATGCCTTGCAGGCTTAATCTTTTTAATCAACTGTTCACAATGCCTTATAGGCTGATTTTTGAGCACCAACTCAAGGAGCACCAACCCCTCATTTTGAGACACCCATCTCAAGGAGTACCAACCCCTCAAATTATGTTTTGAACAATTATAATGACTCAGAGGATTTCTCTATTTTCAGTTAAGCACATATCTCTTTGTTTTCTCATCTACAAAATACCTTAAAGATTCAATAATTGAATCCTTAAAATACTATATAGAGAAGAAATTTACAATATCTCTGCATCTTGTTTTTCAAATTTTATTGCAGAGTTTATCCATACATTTTCATACAACCAAGGAATGATAATCTTAGAATTACGACAATCGTACAGAAACATAGTTTTCTGCTTCTATTTATACATCTTTTTAGGTATCAAATCTTCAATAAATTTCGTGGTCAAAAGAGCATAGAGAAAAGTTAACTCTTTGTGATGTAAATGCCAGATAAGTAACTATCATCAGAAGTAACAGCTGAACAACCAACCTGAAAAGATTTTGACAAAACTTAACAGAGCTGTTTATAAAAGAAATCTTCGTCTTGTACCTAGCAAGATTAGTAGACAAGGTGAAATTAATTTTCCAAAACAAGAGTCGTTTCACCCAGCGAAAAGCCGTTCTCAATAAATCTGAAATACATGAGATCATTTCACTACTTAAAAATCAAAACTGCCCATCACTATAAAACATAACTTCTAGTGCATGAATAACAATACTCTGTTAGGGCATCATTTGTCACATTAGTAACTGAGAAGCAGAGAGCAGTTAAAAATGGTGATTATAAACCAGTATGCACAGCATGAAACGCATACATACCATAAAAATCTGCAACTTCCATGGCTCCATCAACCACTGTCGAGCTTCCAGCCAGAAACGTACCAAATAAAGCTTCCATAAACCACTGATAAAGCCGTTACAGCCAGCAACAACAGAAACTAAAACTCTCATGATGGCGACCAGGCTAGGGTTCCATACCTAGCCAAAAAGAATAAACTCAAATTTTTTTCCCTAATCATTCTTTCATCCGGTGTCGCTGAGACAATTCATAATCGGGGAGACCTTATAAAGAATACCTTTTGTTTTACCGAAAGCCCACTTGATACACATTGGTCACCGTGACACATGATTTTTCTTGCCGACAAGTCCATCCGTCCTACATATGTCACTGTAACTTCAAACTATTGGGGAGACATCTTGTAGATTGTTTTATGTCA
>VDFB02232897.1:0-26696 GCA_007258455.2 Sequoia sempervirens
TTTCTCCTATCTTATTCACTATCATGGCTGAAAGTCTTGGAAGAAATATGAAAAAGTTGATTGACAATAGAACCCTCCTTAGTCTTAATCCTTCCTCAAGCAACCTAGTTTCTTCTCATCAACAATTTGTTGATGATACTATGCTTTTGGGTAAAGCCTCGGCCTCAAAAGGTAAAACATTGAAATCTCTGCTTGATAAATATGGGAGAGCTTCTGGACAACTGATTAATAATAAAAAAAGTTCTCTTTTCTTCTTCAACATCCCGGCTCACAGACATATCAAAATTGCTAGAATCCTTGGTTGTAGGGTGGACTCCTTGCCTGCCACCTATCTTGGCTTACCCTTAAGCCTTAAACCCCCTGAATCCTTTTGGATTTCGTTGGTCGAGAGGTTTAGCAAGAAGCTTGCTGGTTGGAAAGGAGCTCTGTTAAGTCAAGCGGGTAAACTTCAACTCCTCAAAGCTTCTCTTCAGAACTTTCCGATCTATGCTCTGAGTCTCTTTAAGATTCCTGCTAAGTTTGTGGATGCCATAGAAAAGATTCAAAAAATATTTCTTTGGTCGAGTGTTGAAGAAAAGAAAAGACTACCTTTGATAGGATGGGATTTGGTGTGCAGACCAAAAAAGGTTGGAGGATTAGGTCTTAGAAGAATCAAAACGGTTAACAAGATTCTTCTAGCAAAACAAATATGGAGAATTTTTTCATCTTTAGGTGAATGGACAGATATCCTAGCTAGCAAATATTTAGAGAGTAATTGTTCTCTTATAATTCTGAAGGAATCTCATCTTCTTCCTAGAGGTTCAACCTACTGGAATAATCTGATCAATGGGAAAAATATTGTTGACTCTAGAACTGGTTGGCAAGTTAGAAGCGAAAACCAAACTAGATTCTAGGAGGATAGATGGCTGTTCAAGGAGCCTCTTATAAAAATTGATTCCTTTAGTGGATGGGTTGAGAATTGCAAAGCTTGTTTCAGTTCTTCCGTGAAAGACTATAGAATGGATGGAAAATGGGTGAATATGTGTCTTGTCAGTTAGGCTCTTGCTCCTATTCAGTCTTCTCTGTTAGATGTTAGACTTTTCTTTGATAAGATGGAAGATCGTCTTGTCTAGATAGATGAACCTTCGGGAAACTTCTCTGTTTCGTCTGCCTTTGCTAGGATTACTTCTTCCTAGGGTTCTCCTCCCTTCTGGTCGAAGGCTTGGTTCAAACATTTGGTCCCTAAAATCAACATTTTTTTCTGGATCCTTCTCCAAAATAAGGTGCTCACGGTTGATAACCTATGCAAACGCGGCTTTCAAATACCTAATAGATGTTTTCTTTGTAAGATGGAGGCAAAGTCAGTGCGTCATATGTTCCTTCACTGTCCTTTTGCTGCCTCAATTTGGGAAAAAATAATCATTTATTGGCAGCTTTATTAGGTTTTCCCCTTGTCTATTGAAGACTTCTTCCTTCAATGGAAAGCCCTGACTCACAATCTTGTTCTCTGGTTTTTATGGTATTTCTCTTTCCTTCATGTTGCTTGGGGTCTTTGGAAAGAACGTAACAACAAGATTTAGAGAGATAAAGAAGCTCCAGTGGACATTATTTTTGATAAAATAATCAGATTTCTGAAAGAAAATGTCAATGCTATCTCCCAGAAGGTTAGCAATTCTGAGAAAGTGGCTCATTCATCCTATGATCTTATAGTTTCCAAGGAATGGAATATAAGTCATGATTTTCCTTGCGCCCCTAAAAAAGCTAAGAAGGATAGAGAGGGTGTCAACTGGTCTTTTCCACCTAATGGATGGGTGAAAGCTAACTTCGATGGAGCGGCTAAAGGTAATCTAGGGGCGGCGGGTTGTGGTGGAGTCATAAGGGACTCCTTTGGAAAATTTCTAGGTGTGACAGCTACTCCTCTATGTTCCCAAACCAATCACCTGGGCGAGGCTGCTGGTGCTTTTCATATTATAAATTTGGCCCAAAGTCTTAATTTTAAAAACCTTTAGCTTGAAGGTGATTCTAGAAATATTATTGATTATCTTCTAGGCAACTCCCCCCCCTCGTGGATAATAAATTCATGGATTGATGATGCCATCTCGACTCTAGCTAAGTTTGACAACATAAAGATTTCACATGCCTATAGAGAAGCCAATGCTATAGCAGATTTTTTTGCTAATGAAGGGGTTAGGAGTAATGAACAGAGCACTTGGCTAAATTTTAGTGATCTAAGTGTTAATTTTTGTGCCTTATTGAGTTATGATGAATCACATGGGAAAGAGGTGTGTCATCTCTTTAATGAGGATAGGATGGAGTTATCACATCACAATCATTAGATTGTATGGGACCGAGCTTAGTTTCTTAGTTTGCAAGGTGGCCTGGCATGCTTTGTGGGTTCTTAGATTTGGCGGGACCAGTTCTAGTAAAGATTTCATCTTAGTCTGCCCCACTGTGCTTGCAAAGATGGGTGGAGATAGGAAAATAATTGAGCCGGAAAGCTTTGAGATGCACACAAGGTATTGCTACTTTCTGGAATAGTCACATAATCAAAGGGGATCCGATTTTGGAAGGTACGAACCATATTTCTACTAGATTCACACATATTAGGGATAATTTCAGTTGAATCCAATTGAACATCTATGTCCCCAATGGAAAAGGTCTTATAAAATCCTTCTGGATGGAGTTGGATGCCTTTACGAGGATTTTTGATAGAGATTCTTGGGTTGTTATGGGTGACTTTAATATGCCCTTAATGAATGAAGAAAAATTTGGAGGTTCCCAGATCAATGCGGAGAGCAAAGAGGATCTTTGTAGTTTCATTGACAATCAGGGGCTGATTGATCTGGACTTAGATGGAGCTTCCTATACCTGGTCAAATAGCAGAAAGGGGATGGATCTTATACAAGGTAGATTAGATAGATCTTTAGTTTCTAATCATTTGTTTTTATTACACTTTTCTCTTTAAAGCTCTCTAGGATTGACCTTATCACTTCCCCTCTATTAGTTTCTGCAGATCCTATAAAAGAAGAAAAATATCCCTTTAGAGTTGAAAAAATGTGGCTTTCTCATCCTGCTTTTAAAGAGTAAATTAGGAAATGGTGGAATATAAGTATCTCTGGCACAAATATGTTTAAAATATCTAAAAAATTAAGAGAAGTTAAATGTAACTTGAAAAAATGGAAAAAAGAGTCCTTTGGGAACATTTTCAGGATCAAATCTGATCTTCAGACGGATCTGGGGGAGATTCAATATAAAATCTAGGAGGGATATTTGAATGATACAAAGGAAAGAGAGAATGATCTACTCATTAAGATGCAGGACATTATCAGAAAGGAGGAGGAGTTCTTGAAGAAAAGATCTAGAGCTTTATGGTTATCTGTAGGTGACAAAAATACTAGGTACTTTCATCTATTAGCCTCAAAACATAGGGGTATCAATAGAATATATCAAATTGAAGTTAATGGTACTAGGTATGAGGAGGAGGAGGATATTAGAAATCATGTTGTTTTATTCTTTAAAAATCTTCTTTCTGAAAATGATGAAAATAACCAAAATGATCAAGATCATTTAATAGAGGCTATACCTAAAGTGATCAATCAGGAAAATAACTCTATGTTGTCTGCTAGTCCTACGAATGAGGAAGTCAAGAATTTTTTTTTCTCCTTTGATGGGAGTAAAGCTCCGGGTCTGGATGGGTTCCCTTTCTTTTTCTTCCAATGGTTCTCGGAGATAGTTGGAGAAGATGTGGTGAATGTTGTTAAAGACTTTTTTTGGATCCAGAAGTCTCCTAAAAGAATTGAATACCACTTTCCTAGTTCTAATCCTTAAGAAGCCTGGAGCAATGAACTTTGAGGCCTTCAGACCAATAAGCCTCTGCAACTCGATCTATAAAATCATCTCGAAGGTTCTAACTTCAAGATTCTTAATTCTCTTGCCTACTTTGATTTCACCTCAACAGAATGGATTCATCCCTGGTAGAAAAATCCTTGACTCTATTGTTACTATGCATGAGAATATCCATTCCTTGGTTGAATCTAAGACTGAAGGCTTTTTGTTAAAGCTTGATATCTCAAAAGCCTATGACAGAGTTGACTGGATTTTCTTATTTAAAATTTTAAAGGCTTTCGGGTTTTGCAACAGGGGTCTTCAAATGGTGGAACAACTTGTGTCTATTGCTTCTATTTCTGTTATGGTGAATGGATCCCCTACGAATTTCTTCCAAAGTTCCAGAGGTCTAAGACAGGGTGATCCTGCTCCTATTTTATTCACTATCATGGCTGAAAGTCTTGAGGAAACGGTGCCAGTTGATTGACAATAGAACCATTCTTGGTCTTAACTCGCCAGTCCTGTTACCTCATCAACAATTTGTTGATGATAATATGCTCTTTGCAATCCCCTCTATATAGGAAGGAAAAAATTGAAATATTTGCTTGATAAATATGGGAGGCCTCGACAACTGACATTACCAAAAAGTTCTCTTTTCTTCTTCAACAGCCCAACTCACAAAGAATCCAAAATTGCTAGAATCCTTGGTTGTAGGGTGGACTCCTTGCCTGCCACATATCTTGGCTTACCCTTAAGCCTTAAACCCCCTGAATCCTTTTGGATTTCGTTGGTCGAGAGGTTTAGTAAGAAGCATGCTAGTTGGAAAGGATCTCTAGTAAGTTAAGCAGGTAAACTTCAACTCCTCAAAGCTTCTCTTCAGAATTTTCTGTTCTATGCTCTGAGCCTCTTTAAGATTCCTGCTAAGTTTTTCGGATGCCATAGAAAAGATTCAAAAAAGATTTATTTGGTTAGGTGTTGAAGAAAATAAAATACTACCTTTAATAGCATGGGAACTGGTGTGCAGACTAAAAAAGGCCAAAGGATTAGGTCTTAGAAGAATCAGAACAGTTAACAAGATTCTTCTAGCAAAAAAATCTGGAGATTTTTTTCATCTTCAGGCGAATGGATTGATATCATAGCTAGAAAATGTTTAGAGAGCAATAATTCTCTTATAATACTGAAGGAATCCCATCTTCTTCCTAGAGGTTCAACCTGCTGGAATAACCTGATCAATGGGAAAAAGATTGTTGACTATGGAACAGGTTGGCAAGCTAGAAGTGGAAACCAAACTAGATTCCGGGAGGATAGATGGTTGTTTAAGAAGCCCCTTATAAAAATTGATTCCTTTAGTGGATGGGTTGAGAATTGCAAAGTTTGTTTTGGTTCTTACATGAAAGACTATAGAGTGGATGGAAAATGGGTGGATCTGTGTCTTGTCAGTCAGGCTCTTGCTCCTATTTAGTCTTCTTTGTTGGCTGTTAGACTTTGCGTTGATCAGATGGAAGATCGTCTTGTCTGGACTGATGAACCCTTGTGAAACTATTCTATTTCATCTGCCTTTGCTAGGATTACTTCTTCCTAAGGTTCTCCTCCCTTCTGGTCGAAGGCTTGGTTCAAACATTTGGTCCCTAAAATCAACATTTTTTTCTGGATCCTTCTCCAAAATAAGGTGCTCACGGTTGATAACCTATGCAAACGCGGCTTTCAAATACCTAATAGATGTTTTCTTTGTAAGATGGAGGCAAAGTCAGTGCGTCATATGTTCCTTCACTGTCCTTTTGCTGCCTCAATTTGGGAAAAAATAATCATTTATTGGCAGCTTTATTAGGTTTTCCCCTTGTCTATTGAAGACTTCTTCCTTCAATGGAAAGCCCCGACTCACAATCTTGTTCTCTGGTTTTTATGGTATTTCTTCTCTCCATGCTCTGGGGTCTTTGGAAAGAACGAATAACAAAATTTAGAGAGATAAAGAAGCCCAGCTGACATTACTTTGATAAAATAATCGATTTGGAAAGAAAATGTCAATGCTAATTTTAAGGTTAGCAAATTCCGAGAAAGGGCTCATCTGGTCCTATGATCTTATAGTTTCCAAGGAATGGAATATAAGTCATGATTTTCCTCATGCTCTCAAAAAGCCAAGAAGGATAGAGAGGGCGTCTCTACTGGCCCTTTTCCAATCTAATGGATGCTATTTCAATCCCAATGGAGCCGCTAAAGTTGCAATCTAGGGCTATGTTGTGGGTGGATTACAAGGACTCCTTTGGAAACTTCTTGTGTGTATGTTCCCAAACCAATCACCTGGGCGAGGCTGCTGGTGCTTTTCATATTATAAATTTGGCCCAAAGTCTTAATTTTAAAAACCTTTAGCTTGAAGGTGATTCCAGAAATATTATTGATTATCTTCTAGGCAACTCCCCCCCCTCGTGGACAATAAATTCATGGATTGATGATGCCATCTCGACTCTAGCTAAGTTTGACAACATAAAGATTTCACATGCCTATAGAGAAGCCAATGCTATAGCGGATTTTTTTGCTAATGAAGGGGTTAGGAGTAATGAATAGAGCACTTGGCTAAATTTTAGTGATCTAAGTGTTAATTTTTGTGCCTTATTGAGTTATGATGAATCACATGGGAAAGAGGCATGTCATCTCTTTAATGAGGACAGGATGGAGTTATCACATCACAATCATTAGATTGTATGGGACCGAGCTTAGTTTCTTAGTTTGCAAGGTGGCCTGGCATGCTTTGTGGGTTCTTAGATTTGGCGGAACCAGTTCTAGTAAAGATTTCATCTTAGTCTGCCCCACTGTGCTTGCAAAGATGGGTGGAGATAGGAAAATAATTGAGTCGGAAAGCTTTGAGATGCACACAAGGTATTGCTACTTTCTGGAATAGTCACATAATCAAAGGGGATCAGATTTTGGAAGGTACAGACCATATTTCTACTAGATTCACACATATTAGGGATAATTTCAGTTGAATCCAATTGAACATCTATGCCCCCAATGGAAAAGGTCTTATAAAATCCTTCTGGATGGAGTTGGATGCCTTTACGAGGATTTTTGATAGAGAGTCTTGGGTTATTATGGGTGACTTTAATATGCCCTTAATGAATGGGGAAAAATTTGGAGGTTCCCAGATCAATGCGGAGAGCAAAGAGGATCTTTGTAGTTTCATTGACAACCATGGGCTGATTGATCTGGACTTAGATGGAGCTTCCTATACCTGGTCAAATCGCAGAAAGGGGATGGATCTTATACAAGGTAGATTAGATAGATCTTTAGTTTCTAATCATTTGTTTTTTTATTATTACTTTTCTCTTAAAGCTCTCTCTAGGATTGGATCTTATCACTTCCCTATTAGTTTTGTTGTGGATCCTATAAAAAAGAAGAAAAATATCCCTTTCAGAGTTGAAAAAATGTGGCTTTCTCATCCTGCTTTTAAAGAGTAAATTAGGAAATGGTGGAATATAAGTATCTCTGGCACAAATATGTTTAAAATAGCTAAAAAATTAAGGGAAGTTAAATGTAACTTGAAAAAATGGAAAAAAGAGTCCTTTGGGAACATTTTCAGGATCAAATCTGATCTTCAGACGGATCTGGGGGAGATTCAATATAAAATCTAGGAGGGATATTTGAATGATACAAAGGAAAGAGAGAATGATCTACTCATTAAGATGCAGGACATTATCAGAAAGGAGGAGGAGTTCTTGAGGAAAAGATCTAGAGCTTTATGGTTATCTGTAGGTGACAAAAATACTAGGTACTTTCATCTATCAGCCTCAAAACATAGGGGTATCAATAGAATATATCAAATTGAAGTTAATGGTACTAGGTATGAGGAGGAGGAGGATATTAGAAATCATGTTGTTTTATTCTTTAAAAATCTTCTTTCTGAAAATGATGAAAATAACCAAAATGATCAAGATCATTTAATAGAGGCTATACCTAAAGTGATCAATCAGGAAAATAACTCTATATTGTTTGCTAGTCCTACGCATGAGGAAGTCAAGAAGGTTTTTTTCTCCTTTGATGGGAGTAAAGCTCCGGGTCTGGATGGGTTCCCTTTCTTTTTCTTCCAATGGTTCTCGGAGATAGTTGGAGAAGATGTGGTGAATGTTGTTAAAGACTTTTTTTGGATCCAGAAGTCTCCTAAAAGAATTGAATACCACTTTCCTAGTTCTAATCCTTAAGAAGCCTGGAGCAATGAACTTTGAGGCCTTCAGACCAATAAGCCTCTGCAACTCGATCTATAAAATCATCTCGAAGGTTCTAACTTCAAGATTCTTAATTCTCTTGCCTACTTTGATTTCACCTCAACAGAATGGATTCATCCCTGGTAGAAAAATCCATGACTCTATTGTTACTATGCATGAGAATATCCATTCCTTGGTTGAATCTAAGACTGAAGGCTTTTTGTTAAAGCTTGATATCTCAAAAGCCTATGACAGAGTTGACTGGATTTTCTTATTTAAAATTTTAAAGGCTTTCGGGTTTTGCAACAGGGGTCTTCAAATGGTAGAACAACTTGTGTCTATTGCTTCTATTTCTGTTATGGTGAATGGATCCCCTACGACTTTCTTCCAAAGTTCCAGAGGTCTAAGACAGGGTGATCCTGTTTCTCCTATTTTATTCACTATCATGGCTGAAAGTCTTGGAGGAAATCTAAAAAGGTTGATTGACAATAGAACCATTCTTGGTCTTAATCCTTCCTCAAGCAACCTGGTTTGTTCTCATCAAAAATTTGTTGATGATAATATGCTCTTGGGTAAATCCTCGATCTCGGAAGGAAATTTTTTGAAATATTTGCTTGATAAATATGGGAGAGCGTCTGGACAGCTGATTAATAATCAAAAAAGTTCTCTTTTCTTCTTCAACAACCCAACTCACAAAGAATCCAAAATTGCTAGAATCCTTGGTTGTAGGGTGGACTCCTTGCCTGCCACCTATCTTGGCTTACCCTTAAGCCTTAAACCCCCTGAATCCTTTTGGATTTCATTGGTCGAGAGGTTTAGTAAGAAGCATGCTGGTTGGAAAGGATCTCTATTAAGTTAAGCAGGTAAACTTCAACTCCTCAAAGCTCCTCTTCAGAATTTTCTGTTCTATGCTCTGAGCCTCTTTAAGATTCCTGCTAAGTTTTTCGGATGCCATAGAAAAGATTCAAAAAAGATTTATTTGGTTAGGTGTTGAAGAAAATAAAATACTACCTTTAATAGGATGGGAACTGGTGTGCAGACTAAAAAAGGCCAAAGGATTAGGTCTTAGAAGAATCAGAACAGTTAACAAGATTCTTCTAGCAAAAAAATCTGGAGATTTTTTTCATCTTCAGGCGAATGGATTGATATCATAGCTAGAAAATGTTTAGAGAGAAATAATTCTCTTATAATACTGAAGGAATCCCATCTTCTTCCTAGAGGTTCAACCTGCTGGAATAACCTGATCAATGGGAAAAAGATTGTTGACTATGGAACAGGTTGGCAAGCTAGAAGTGGAAACCAAACTAGATTCCGGGAGGATAGATGGTTGTTTAAGAAGCCCCTTATAAAAATTGATTCCTTTAGTGGATGGGTTGAGAATTGCAAAGTTTGTTTTGGTTCTTACATGAAAGACTATAGAGTGGATGGAAAATGGGTGGATCTGTGTCTTGTCAGTCAGGCTCTTGCTCCTATTTAGTCTTCTTTGTTGGCTGTTAGACTTTGCGTTGATCAGATGGAAGATCGTCTTGTCTGGACTGATGAACCCTTGTGAAACTATTCTATTTCATCTGCCTTTGCTAGGATTACTTCTTCCTAAGGTTCTCCTCCCTTCTGGTCGAAGGCTTGGTTCAAACATTTGGTCCCTAAAATCAACATTTTTTTCTGGATCCTTCTCCAAAATAAGGTGCTCACGGTTGATAACCTATGCAAACGCGGCTTTCAAATACCTAATAGATGTTTTCTTTGTAAGATGGAGGCAAAGTCAGTGCGTCATATGTTCCTTCACTATCCTTTTGCTGCCTCAATTTGGGAAAAAATAATCATTTATTGGCAGCTTTATTAGGTTTTCCCCTTGTCTATTGAAGACTTCTTCCTTCAATGGAAAGCCCCGACTCACAATCTTGTTCTCTGGTTTTTATGGTATTTCTCTTTCCTTCATGTTGCTTGGGGTCTTTGGAAAGAACGTAACAACAAATTTTAGAGAGATAAAGAAGCTCCAGTGGACATTATTTTTGATAAAATAATTAGATTTCTGAAAGAAAATGTCAATGCTATCTCCCATAAGGTTAGCAATTCAGAGAAAGTGGCTCATTCGTCCTATGATCTTATAGTTTCCAAGGAATGGAATATAAGTCATGATTTTCCTTGCGCCCCTAAAAAAGCTAAGAAGGATAGAGAGGGTGTCAGCTAGTCTTTTCCACCTAATGGATGGGTGAAAGCTAACTTCGATGGAGCGGCTAAAGGTAATCTAGGGGCGGCGGGTTGTGGTGGAGTCATAAGGGACTCCTTTGGAAACTTTCTAGGTGTGACAGCTACTCCTCTATGTTCCCAAACCAATCACCTGGGTGAGGCTGCTGGTGCTTTTCATATTATAAATTTGGCCCAAAGTCTTAATTTTAAAAACCTTTAGCTTGAAGGTGATTACAGAAATATTATTGATTATCTTCTAGGCAACTCCCCCCCCTCGTGGACAATAAATTCATGGATTGATGATGCCATCTCGACTCTAGCTAAGTTTGACAACATAAAGATTTCACATGCCTATAGAGAAGCCAATGCTATAGCAGATTTTTTTGCTAATGAAGGGGTTAGGAGTAATGAACAGAGCACTTGGCTAAATTTTAGTGATCTAAGTGTTAATTTTTGTGCCTTATTGAGTTATGATGAATCACATGGGAAAGAGGTGTGTCATCTCTTTAATGAGGACAGGATGGAGTTATCACATCACAATCATTAGATTGTATGGGACCGAGCTTAGTTTCTTAGTTTGCAAGGTGGCCTGGCATGCTTTGTGGGTTCTTAGATTTGGCGGGACCAGTTCTAGTAAAGATTTCATCTTAGTCTGCCCCATTGTGCTTGCAAAGATGGGTGGAGATAGGAAAATAATTGAGCCGGAAAGCTTTGAGATGCACACAAGAAATGCTAAGGCTTGGAATAAAGTTAAAAGTGGGGGTTTACTTCCTTTCCTGGAAAAACTCCATGGTTCGAATCAGGAGGCTGCAGATCTTTTTGAGAAAAATTGGGATAACGGGGATCTTACCCTTTTTGGTTGGAAAGTTGAGCTCAATGAAAGTGTTTCAAGGACAGGGTTTTCTCTAATGAATCTGTCATCAGATTTTCGAAAAAAGAGAAGGAAAGATTGAAACTAGTGAAAATTGCTAATAGCTACTTCGAAGCCGACACCATAAAATCTCTATGGAGAAAGGTTCTTCGTGTTATCATGGAGTACATAACTGTGGATCGTCACTTCACCAGGGTCTACGATTATCACTTTTCCCTTCTCAACCATTTCCGCTACAAGGTCAAGGTTTCTTTCCCCTACTATCTTCTCTTTTCTTTGAGAAAAAGCTTGGATGACCACAAGAAAAACCCTAGAAGATTCCCTATTTTGCATACTGGCCTGATTAGATTAATTGTTTACCATTACCAAAAAATTCTCGTCCCTGCTAATTTGGAAGCCTCCCCTAATTCTGAGGAAGATGATACTGAACCCAGCTACTCAGGGATTTTTCCCAATTTATTTTCGGCTAGAATGGTCCTTAGCCCGCCCACTGTCCAAACTGGTAAGAAACACCCTAACCTCATTACTGTGAAAGATCATGTTGTGCCTAAGCTGGGAAGTCCTTCCCTTAAAACCAGAAGTGTTGATAAGAATCCTCTGGCTAAAAACCTTGTTTCGTACTATGAAGATTCTCCTGACTCTGAGGAGTCTAGTGCTAACAAAACCGCACCCTCTGCTAACCTGTCGTTGGATAGAAATTCTAGAACTGGCTCCCCTATTACTCCTGACCCTACTAATACTTGTTTCAACACTGATAGGGATCCCTCTATGGATGTTTTGGATTTAGCTAGAAATAATGGTGATAACCATTTCAAACTTTCGAAATGGACTTTTCATGAAATTAATGAGCTAAAGACAAAAAATTGGGCCCTTGAAAGTAAACTGGAAGATTTGGGAGCTAAGGTTGCGGTGCTTGATAATAAAGAGGTGGAATGAAGAGAACACGGTGTCAACAAAGATAGCCAGTACCAAGTTGGCAAGGACATAAATGTTGAAATTGAGTTGGAGAAAATGAAAAATACTGTCAAAATTATTGCCAAGCAAAACAATTGTATGGCCAGACACAACGCCATCATTATCAATGCCATGACTAAGAAATTGGACAAAGCTCAATAGGGGTCTTTGGTGGTTGATCTGGAGGAAATCAACAAAAGAAACCAGGAGGAGGATGCTGGCATTTCTAAGAGAACCAGGGCCAATTTGAAGAGGAAGGTTCCTCCCACTCCGCAAATGATTCAAACATTTAAGAAGGGTGTTCAACATATGTAGAACCTAGAGGCTGAGACAAAGTCTATCCTAAAGACTCTGGGTTAATCGCGGCTTGTCTTTTTTTTGGCTTTTCTGCTGGCTTTTTTTGTTTGACCTTCCTAGTCTTTTGCGGGTGGTTGCTGTTTGTTCTGGTTTTTTCCTTTTGTGCAGCCGGTTGTGTCTGTTGGACTTTTTTGTCCTTTCTTTTCTGTTGTAAACTTTGTGGTTTCAGGTCCCTGTAAAACTCGTTTTACCCTTTATCAAAAAATAATTATCTACTTATGTCCCATTATAAATTTTCAATGATTCCCTCCTATTTTTAGTCCATATACAACTAATTAATAAAAATAAACAAATAAAAATAATAAAAGTTTTTTCTCACCCATATCAAGCCCACTAAGGAGTTCTCATAATTCTATTTAACTATTTTAGGTTATCAATATTCTCGACTCAATCTCAATCAATCTCTATTTGATTCATCAAAGATAAAATCCTCAAAATTTATATATCTTTTTAAGAATATAAAAAATTAATCCAACCTTTCATCAAAACATCCATCATATATTCAAAGATTCACAAGTACATGCTATAAAAATATTACAAAAGTCCTTAAGTAGTAACATGCATTATATCTTGATCAAACTTCAATGAGGATGGTTTGCATAGATACTATTATCCCATATTTATTTTATTTGAACTCTCTTTATCTTGATCTAAGTTTATGTTTGATTTAGAACAAAGGGCTTAATATTATCTTCACCTCTTTAATTTTTTAAAATTAGGCTTATACATTTTGGCACACCCAATGAGTTTTGTTATAGCCAATAATAGGGTTTTCTAGGGTTGCGTCTACTTTTTATTATATTGATCCATACTGCATCTCTAATTAAGCGAGTAATATTTACTTATATTTTTATTTTTTAACTCAAAAAATATTTAAAAAATATTATATATACATAATAATCTATAATTAACAAATGAAAATAATATATTTTATAAGGTCAAAAGGTCTATACAAGGTATCACATAACCTACACATCTATCATAATTAGCATGGCAGGGCCAATTCCTATTCCATGGCCTATGTCAATGCCTTAAATTGAGTTGTCCATGTCCTCTACCACCATCACCCACCTCCTCATTGATGCAACCATTTGGCTACTCAAATAACTACTCTCCCACTACAAAACCTTCACTATATTGTTATCTCTCTCATGAGTCCACTATAATAGGATGTAGATCCCTTTGTTTTATTCATAAAATAGACCTTATTCAAAATTTAATTTTTCCTATTATTAAATTTAATATTTTGTATAGATGTTGAAAATATCTCACAACCAAATTCATTATGCATATATATATCATACATTTATGTGTTTTATTTTAGGAAGAACATCTTTGATATATGAAATTTAAATTTAACATTTTTTTCTTTGGAATCCTCTTTAATTATAGTGAAATAATATGTTAAATACTTGATTTTTGGAGGCTACTAAATTTTGTATGCAAGTTCACATGTCAAAAGGTCAAATTTATAATCTCATTTTCACTCATTGTTTTATCTATAATGAAAATTAATATTTAATGTGTTATGTCTTTTCTATTTTTTTGTCTTTTTTCTTCATGGGTAAAGGTTACATATTATTTCCTATTGAACCAATAGATAAATGTAAGGATGAAAATCACCCTTTTCCAAGTTATTATTGTTCTCTCATCACACAATAATGTGATCTTTGAGAGAAAATCAAGTTCTTCTTTCATTATTTTCTTTTATATGTAGCCCTAACCTCGATTTCATTAGTAAGTGTTGACCTAAACCCATGTGTTACGGTGTGGTACATAAATTTAGTGGAGATTAAAAGGCTCGTCCCTTTGGGGTGATTGTTTTACATAGATAAGATAGAGAAAAACTTCAATGCTTACTATGTGATGGAGGTGAGTGGTTACCCTCTTGAACTAAGACATTAGATATATATCCTAATTTTATATATTTTGGCCTTGAATTCCTTTATCTACATTGAGGAATTCCTATTTGAAACTTATACTAACCTATGATAGAAAATTATTTGGGTATTTATCTTTATGATGTATTGGTAAATGATTAGCCTAGGAATGGTACTCATACATACCTCTAGAAATGGAATTTTAAGGTAAATAGGCTCCCCTTTAACACATTAAGTTTATTTATAGGATAAAGAGTGATTGTATTCTTGATTTAAATAGGCTGATACTATTTATGACCAATTCTAGGTAGATAAACAGGCTCAAAAATAAAGTAATCCCACTTGACTAGCTAGGTTGTTGTGTGTATTTTATCTTATAAATATTTGCATAAAGCCATGAAAAACTAAAATATATTTAGAAAATAAATAAAACCTAAAAAAATACTATGATGAACCCTTGGTTCAATGCGTTGATTAAGAAAATAGAATTCTCTTTCAGTATAATGACTATAACATTGTAGAATTAAGCAAACATAATGACACCAAATATGATTTACGAAGAGTTGAATATTTTCATGGCCAATTTTATCCATACCAAATATTATCTATGAAATCATCATGAGAAATAATTCCTCAAGATTCAATCTACAAGCCATGAACAACCTTATAGATAAATATCATTTAGACCAAGATCAAAATAGCCTTAGATATCCCTTAGTCCAAAGTAAAGTATCTATGAATCATGTTTCTAATATCTTCCATAAGGAAACAACCACACTAGTCCAAGGTCATTATAATGAATCCATGCTCAAGATATGAGCCTTATGCAAGAAACCAGTAGCCTTAACCTCCTATATAATCAAGTCACCATAAAACCTTTATAATCTTAGAAACATTATCATTGTAATCCACAATCCAACCAATGATATAATCTACAATTCAATATTCTCCCATACAAATTATTTCTTATAGGGAATACTATCAAAGGTGGCGAGTCTTACAATACCCATAATCCAGTACCGTCATTATTTATTAATCATAAATATATTATTTGGTTAATAATATTATTCGCAATAGCCTTCTATGGGCATTTTTTATCCCTAAAAATCATATTGCTACACTCTTCTAGAGCACCCAACCTATGAAAAGTAGAGCCTACCACCAAAGCTCCATGAGAAAAGGATGAGACACTAGTGGGGACTACCCATCAAATTCATTCTTGATATCTTTTTTGTAGACCCATCTAACCTTGAACAAGGAATAAATTTTTTGACGTACCTACCAAGAGTAGGACCAATGAAATAAAAGATTTGAAATTGTTTCTTCTTCCATTTTACATAGGAAGAACTTGTTTCCAAGATGGCCCCCCTCTCTCGTAGATCATCTAGAATGATAATTCTTTCATGGAAGGTCATAAACTACAAGAATTGCACCTTAGGCAAGGAATTGTTCTGCTAGACCTTGATTCAGTTGAATTGAGGAACCCAAATAGTGGATAAAATGTTGTATCTAGACTTAAATGAATAGTTGTCATCCTTAGAGTCTACCGATACAAAAGTATCAGATAAATTTAAATTGAAGATTATTAAATTACCAACTATTTTGAGAAGTTTTGAGGCAACCACGTGGAGCAAGAGATTGTACCAGTTGGGATCAATCTTCCAAAGGGGAAGATCTGTGGAGTAGTTCAAGTAATATAAAACCAGAGGGCCTAATCTTGAACAAAGATTCAATTTGATAGCATAGTACATTGGATGGAGATCAAGATCATGCTTCAAAATCCATTTGTCATCCTAAAAAATAATTGAAACATAAGTTTAGACCTAATAGAAGATACCCTAAGAAATTAAATTCTTAGTTTTTAGGAGGTTGTTCTAGATTATGGACCCCAAGGAGATAAGAATATTATTGAACATAATGAAGGATATTGCTTCACCTTTTAGGAGATGGAACACACATAAGGGACCTATTTCACTCTTAGTTCATTCAAGGAAACCCTAGAGATCTCAGCCAAATGAGCCAATTAGGAAAAGAGATTAGTACAAGGTCTCCTTAGGTGTGATTAAGCAGAGGGGTTCACCACTAAGAAAATTCTTAGAAAGAAGGAAATGAAAGTAGTATGCAAATATAACTATATGACCTAGGAAATGAAACTTAAAATCTGAATGAGAAACTGAGGATAACAAAGAAGCACATGGAAAGTTGGAGATGACTAAACAATATCTGAAAAACATGAATTTCATTGTTGTTGATGTGCATTGGGACTCATATGCCAATATTGTTGATTTATTCCTAGTATAAAGTGTTTGGGAAAGATCTAGAATCTCCTAGTGATTGATTTAGATCTGCAAAAGACTAATAAAAATGGTGTACTAGGACTCATAGGCCTAGATTGTTGCAAAGTGTCTTGTATTTTTGAAGTGTCCTAGGAGCAAAATTTTGACCTAAAACTTTATGAGACTCTAAAGATAGATTCAATAAGCACTTTCCCACTGATTTCATGCAAATAGGATGGATATCTTGCTCTAGATCTTAGTTTTTCATGAGCCTTGACAATTGCTTTTGACGAATTTTGCTACTTTCACTACTTTGTGATTTGAAGGCTTCAAATCCACTTTTTCTTCAACCTATAAACCTGAAATCACACATCAAAGAAGAGAATATTGTTAATTCTTTAGGGAATGGGGGTTTTCCTTAGTCAAAGTCCATTTTGTTAATCAAACCTTAATGAGAAATGAAACATGGAGCATAATATGAAACAATAAAACCATGTTTGAAACCTTGTAGATCTGTAAACAAGTATGAAGTGGCCTTAATAGATGTAGATATTTAATTTTAATATTTATTTGAAATGATACTTTGGATGCTTGATTGAATCATAAAACCTACATCAACATATTAGCTCTAAAAAAATATGCATGATGCAATACATGTTTGACAAGACAATGGAATCTTGATTGTTGCAACAATCTTCTATAAATCTACCCTAGAATGCCTTAAAATTTCTCTAATAATGATATCTAATGCTCTTTTTAGTGTAGGAAAATGTATCCCTTTACATTTTCACACTTGTTTGGGCCCTCCCTGCTAAAATTGGGCTTCTATATATACCTTATTTTGCATCCACAAGTCTTATTTAATGCATCTTTTCAAGGATAATCCTAAGACATATCAAATGACCAATCATAATTTAATTATTTTGGATTGTATGGCCTAGATTTAGTGATTTGGGAATTTTATATGCCATCTTGGGTGTATGGGTCCCACCTATGTTTCGAGGCCTAGTCCTGAATTTGGCATAGAACTTAGCATTTCTTGAAAATTTTCTCCAAAGCTTAGCCTATTAGGACTCATATACCCTAATTGGCATATGTGTCCTGCTTAGCTTGGACCTATTTTGAATTCAATTCTTGGAAGTATTTTATTCTCCTAGACTTAATGTTGGCTTGTAGTATTGTAATTTTGATAAATTTAGCATAAACAAGTATAAATACAAGGTTAAATCAAATAATTTGTCCTAAGAAGATCTCGCAATTCAAGTATTCAAGAATTATAGAAAATTCATGATCAAGGGAACTTTCAAGAACATTCAAGAGTATTCAAGAGCTGATTATCAAGTATTTTGGATCTACTTTCAAGATTCAAGCATCATGTCAAAGTCTTCATGCATCATGTTTTTTTTTGAGCTAACATTTATGATGTAGGTTTTCATGATTTGAGCATTCGATCTAGGGTCAAGATCCACATTCATGCTAGTCATTACATACAATATTTTAGCCTTTATTCCAAGGGTTTTGTGAGTTGCAACATGGGTATGTGTGGGATCATGATGGGCCAAAAAGTGGTGATATGATGGGTATGTGTAGGGTATGTTGCCGATTACTTCTTTTTTACCCAAAATTGATGAATTGAAAAGGGTTTTTAAAGGAGATTGTCAACTTTCCACCAATATAAATTATGCTTTACTTTGAATTTAATAAATAATTATTATTCATTTTCTATTTAAATTACAACTAAAGTCCTAATTGATAGGTTGATTGAAAAACATCTATAGCTTTCAAGTGATATCACATTTTTTGAATCCAAAACATGCATCATATTCTATGCTTCACATACTATAGGATTAAAAAAAATGAATTTCATGAAGTTTTGACCAACTTAAGGTGGTCAAACATAGGAGTTTTTATATTTTTTCAAAGTTGTAATAAAAAATTCATAATTAATTATTTACTTGGAAAAATATTACAAAAAAATATGCATCACATCGGGACATGAGTCCTCTACATATATCTAAAATCTTATTAAAAAATATTATCATTTTATTGTGGTTAGGGTGGTCAGACAAACACCTACTTCTTATTTTTTCCCTGAAATTTAAGTGCTACTGCATTGAAATTTCAAATGTTCACCAAATATATATTTTTTTAAAATAAACTAAGTAGTTTAGAAACTACATTCAATTTTCTATAGATTCTATTCTTACATTTTTTTAAATAATATAGATAACTTATTCAAATTTTTACGTCAAGTTTCCTAACTATGATTTTTCTGAATTTTCACCACTTAAGGGCCTATTTTTTCCATGATGATCCTGCACATACCCACATAGCTTATTTGTTCATTCATCATTCCTTCCTTTATAATTAATTTCATTTCAAGATTTGATTACCAAAATGGGGTTTGACCAAGGAAAACCCCTATCCACTAACAAAACAAAAAAATTCCCTCTCTTTGATGTGTGATTTGTAGATTTAGGTTGAAGATACACTGAAGAGAAATATTGGAGAAAGTTGTCATCTATCTTGCAAGATCATGAAAAATTGCCTACAAGTTGGAATTTAGAGTTTAAGACTAAGAGATCGGAAGGGAGAGAAGCTACATAAGATCACTAGAGGATACTATAGTTTCAAATCAACTATGATACTAGGACTAAATCGCCACTTGTGGCATATGAGTCTTAGTATATCACCTTTTTAGGGATTTTGTATAGATCCTGGTTTACCAGTTGCAAATTCTAGATTTAGCTAGAAACCATAAACTGGGACTAAATCATCTCTATGGGCATATCAGTCCCAATGTGCTTCAAAAGTCATAATTTTGGGATGACGGACCTTGTTTCAAGCATCTTCAATTTTCTAGGTGCACCTCTATTCACTCTTAGTTATTATTCACATTTTGAGTTTCATTTCCTAGGTTACATTGTTAAAATTGCATATCATTTAAATTTACTTCTTTCTAATCCTTTGCTTAGTCGTGAACTCCCTTTTGTCTTTAATCACACCCATAGGATACCTTATTGTAGATATATTTCCCTAATTCCATCCTTAGATTGAGATCTCTAGTGTTTACTTGAATGAACTATAGGAAATAGGAGAGGAGGATACCCTTTCCCCCTCGTGTGTGTGTGTTGCATCTCCCAAAAGATAGAAACCACCTCCATTTTATTTATTTCATTTTGGTGAGCCTATCCTTTGGAAACCTTATTTCTAATTCGGAGTATATCATAGTCCTAGATCTAGCTTACATTAACTTTGCATTAGATCTAGATTAGTTAACTTGCATTTAGGGCTTCTAAATCTTGGATTAGTGAAACTGAATATAGGTTGTATTTTTGCATCTTGCATCATTGAATTCCATTTGAAATCTATATTTGCACATAGTCTAGACTACATACAAACCAAAATTCTTATCATTCAATCTGAATTTTCTAAATGTACTATCAAAAGGGTAAAATAAAAAAGCTATGTCACACTTTATAAAGGAAATGACCAACATTGGTCCAAATTTTAAACTTCAATCACTAAAAAGTGGCATATATGTTTCAAATTTTGAAATGATGTAAACCCCGTAAAATGAGTATTTTTTAATATATTTTATGTTTGTAATTAAAAAAATAGAAAAATTATTTTAAACTAGTTTTTAATAAATTAAAGCTATAATTTAGTTGCTGATAAAATGTTTAAAAATGAAGTTACATGAGACACCAAAATTTTTATTGTAAATTTTTTTTTTTTCTTTAAAATTTTTTGTGTGTATTTATAACTTAAAACTTTAGTGCATGGATTTGTTTTTCCCAATTTTGATAAATATATGTTTTTAAATGAATATTAAATTTTGTGTGTATCAAAAAATAGTTGTTTTCATTCGACATTAAATTTCATATTAATATTTATCTAAAATGGAAAAGGAATTATACCATCTTGATATATATTCGTTTATCTAGTGCATCATTATTTTTTTTCAATTTTTTTAATAAGTTATAGTATTTTTCCTTGTCATGGTAATCAACCTAATATTTTGTGCTAAAAACCTACTTTTAGTAAAAATTAAAAAAATAAATTAAAAAAATTAAACTATTAAAATAAATATATTTTTGAAAACTACACTTATCGATCTACAAAAGGGTATTTTTTATATTTTCATAAAAAAATTATTTACATGAGTAGGAGTTATTAAAACATCGATTTTTTCAAATAATTTAATTCTTCTAGTAAATTCACCTCAAAATGGTGCTCCATATATTTTTAGCCAACAATTTTAGTTGAAAAAGTTGTGGAAGTATCTAACTTAGCTAGAAGGAATCTTACTAGATCATATGTTTGACCAGAATTGATTTTTAGTTAGAAATACTTAAATTCAGTTGTGCTGATAAGTTGGCTGAAAGTGTGACACAACATTGTACTTTTACCCAAAACCCTAATCTGGGACACATTCACCCCTTTGGGTGATTTAGTCCCTGTACATGTTTTCCCTAATTTTTGGGAATTCTGTGTTGAGTGATTTTCAACATTTGAACCCTTTAAAATCCCTAATTGTGACTCATATGACCCTCTGGGCGATTTGATCTTGTGTTAGATCTAAAATTGCATCAAATTACAACATTTAAAACCTTGTTTATGTGCTTTTGTTTGCGGCTATTAGATTTCTGTTTTAGATTGTTGAGTTTCTTTTTCAATCAACTCATTAGATCTAGCTTAATTTTCTTCATTTCATGCATTTATTAAATTCAAAATTGCATTTCAACACTTCATTTTCATATTGTTACATTGGTAAGCTTTGCTTGTCCTTGAAGTCATTAGTGGATGTGTCAAGTTGTGCTTTGGTAAATGACCCTACTAAAATTGAACTCACTCATGCTCAATCAAATGCTAATACATGTCCTCCTCATGATGTTGACATCATTGGAGAAGATGATGATAACATGAACAACTTCATAAACTATTGCCTTAACAACCTTGAGACTAATGCATCCTTTTGTCCTTCTATGAAACAACCAACACAACTTTAGATGTTTGGTCTTTTACATCTTGAAATTAAGACACAAGTTGAGCCTAAGCTCCCTAAAATAGGTGAACCTGGCACCTCTAATCAAGAAAACATTCACCAATCCTATGTTAACAAAGAAACCAACACACCCATCAACCTAGAAGAGACATATGGAAAAGGATTCATGATCTTAAGTAAACAAGGATGTGATACAACAAGAGAAATAAAATTCATCAACTCTTTGAGCAATTACCAACTAAAGATCTACCAAAGGGATAGGATATCAAGAACCCCCTCCCAACATAAGTGTACTTCCTAATTAACAATTGATGCTTCGTAATGATGATAAGGTTGATAGGGTCATGTTAGGTCTTCCTCCTCAACATCTAACTCAAGAAATTGGTGAATCTAGCAAGCAAAAAAGGCCTTACAAGCTTAAACACTTACCATTCTTATATACTCAAATATAAATTGAACGGAAGATGGAAAAAATCCTTAAGAAATATTGGATTAGATTGCCACCTTGAAGTAAAAGTAAAATACCTAAGAAATATATGAATTACTATGCAATTCATAGAACTATTAGGCATCTTACTGATAAGTGTCACACATTAAAATTGATATTACGTAATTTTCACTCTGGTGATGATGACTATTACCAAGTGATTGCATAGCATGCCCATTTTTTCATGCCATATAATAGTTGTAAAATCATAATATTCTCACTATTACATGCTTTACATTTGTTGCAAATCATTTCAAAATGCAATGATCTCCTCTTCCTCATCACTTGCCTCAGCTCATTTTTTTCTTGCACACAATGAGGCAAAGAATTAGATAGCCTTGTCCCAGTATTGCTTTTTTTTTGTCCTTTTGGCTAGTTATATGCCTCTCGTATATGATGAACAAGATTGGGATGTGGACGAATTGCTAATAGGTTGACTCACATGTTCCTTACTAGTATTTTGCATTGTTTTCTTTTTCATGCTTCTTTTATTTGATTTCATGTGCATAATGTGATCCATCGTACCATTTTGTTTGATCTATCTCTCTCTTTGTGGCATTCATCTATATATACCTACATTCTTCTATATTTTGTAAACCTTTATCTTTTCTTTGTCTTGTGTTTTCCTTTTGGGAATGACGCAAGGTGTCGAGACAACTACGTCTCTTCATGTTGACCCGAGATGATTTTCTTTGTTTTCACTCTCTTTATATCATTCTTCCTATTCCTTTAGTATTTGTGGAATGATGAAAGTTCTGAGCTCTCTACAAATATTGTAGTAAAGACATACTGACCCCGAGTCTATGGATCCCTTATGTGATTTTTTTATTTCATTTTGGTGACAAGGGTATGTGCAGGATCATGATGTGCCAAAAAGTGGTGATATGATGGGTATGTGTAGGGTATGTGGCTGACAATTTATTTTTACCCAAAATTGATGAAACGAAAAGGGTTTTTAAAGGGGATTCTTAGATTTCTACCAATATAAATTATTCTTTACTTTGAATTTAATAAATAATTATTATTCATTTTCTATTTGAATTACAACTAAATTCTTGATTGATAGGTTGATTAAAAAAAATTTATAACTTCAAACGTTATCACATTTTTGAATCAGGACATGTGTCACATTCTATGCTTTTCATACTATAGGATTAAAAAAGGGAATTTCATGAATTTAAGTTAAGGTGGTCGGACATACAATTTTTATATTTTTTAAATGTTGTAATAAAAATTCATAATTAATTATTTACTTAGAGAAAAATTACAAAAAAATATGCATCACATCGGGACATGAGTCCTCTACTTATATCTAAAATTTAATAAAATATTATCATTTTATTGTGGTTACCCGGTGAATTAGGACAAACAACTACTTCTTTTTTCCTTGAAATTTAAGTACTCTGCATTGAAATTTCAAATTTTCACTAAATAGATTTTAAAAAAAAAAAAAAAAGATTTAAAAAAAAAAAAACTATTATTTTAGAAACTACATTCAATTTTCTACATATTCTATTCTTACATATTTTTGAAATAATATAGATAAATTATTCAAATTTTTACGTCAAGTTACATAACTCTGATTTTTCTGATTTTTTTGCCACTTAAGGGCCTATTTTTTCCATGTTGATTCTGCACATACCCACAACCCATTTTCATGATGTAGCTTCATTTGGAAACATATCACTTGGAATATATCTTTCCAAATAAGCTCTCATGTCCTCTTTATTTCTACCATTTATTGTTTGCTACTTTAAAGTAATTTCTCATAGTATGGTGTTTAGCAATTTCTTTAAAGTGGGAGCATACATTGGCATTATTATTTTTCATTTTACAACTCATGTTTCATTGTGTAGTCTTCTTACTTCATGTGATGTGTCTTTCTCTTTGTGGTGACATTGGGTGTAATGTCCTTCAAGAGTAGGATCTCTCTTAGAATATTATATTCCTCTTAGTGGCTTGATGCGACACACTGCATCCCCTAAGTTGTGAATCTTCTATTCTTTGATTGGTCCTCTCTTGGATACATTAGGTATGATATTCCCTAAGTTAATAACTTACATGAACTAACAATTTAAACTCCTTTGAACATACCTTACACTATTTTTCATTTATAATAACTGTTATATGGCCACCTTTCATAACACACTTTTCTTGCATGTGGAGCCATCTTATTTGTTCATGAGTGTTAGCATACAAAGTTTTTTTTGCCTCATGGATCATGTTGTTCATGTTGTGTGGCACCTTATCAAATTTATTAGGAGGTATAGCTTTGGTATGGTTACCGTATGGGATCTGAACTTAGGCATGACTTTCCCATAGCCACTTGCTTGTCTGTGTGAGCACATACCATCCATGTGCATATGTGTCTCATTGGGGACTTACCTATTGGATGACCAAAGGTTCCATTAGCCCTTGTGAGCATTCATTTTGTTTGCATAGTGGACATCGTGTTCCACTTGTAAAATTTTTGGACAAACAACTTAGATCTATTCCACATTGTGATGGAAAAATAGTCAAGGTTTCATCCACCCAATTTGATTTTTGTTTTTCTTTGTCTTTGGAAGTATATGCTTGTGCCTTTTTGTTGCTCATTACATTATTTTCATGTGTGATATTTTGTGGATATGATTATTTTCCAAAGGATCTTGATCCTAGGGGCTTGTGCAACCCTCTTGATTGTTGTTGTCCTATCTTACTTGCATTGGTACACTTGGACCCCTCGTTATTAATGTTTATCTACTTTAGTATGAGTTTGAAGAAAGTTCCTCCTCTCACTAAAGTGGAGGCTAAATGTAGTGTAGGAAAATGTATCCCTTTACATTTTCACACTCTTTTAGGCCCTCCTTGCTAAAATTGTGCTTCTTTATGCCTTAATTTTCATCCACAATCCTTATTTATGCATCTTTCTGAGGATAATCCCAACACATATCAAATGACCAATCATAATTTAATGATTGTATGGCCGGGATTTAGTGATTTTGGACTCATACGCCACCTTGGGCGTATGGGCCCCGCCTAAGTTTTGGGGCCTAGTCTTGAATTTGGCATAGAACTTATCATTTCTTGAAATTTATGTCCCAAGATTAGCCTAATGGGATTCATACGCCCTAATTATCGTATGCATCTAGCTTAGCTTGGACCTATTTTGAATTCAATTCCTAGTGAGATTTTATTCTCCTAGATTTGATTGTAACTTGTAGTGTCGTAATTTTGAGAAATTTAGCATAAACAAGTATAATTACAAGGTTAATTCACATAATTTCTCCTAACAACATCTAGCAATTCAAGCATTCAAGCATTAAAGAAAATTTATGGTCAAGAGAACTTTCAAGAAAATTCAAGAGCTTATTATCAAGCATTTTGGAGCAACTTTCAAGATTCAATCATCATGTCAAAGTCTTCATGCATTATGTTTTTTTTAGCTAACATTTGTGATGTAGGTTTTCATGATTTGGGTAGTCAACCAAGAGTCAAGATCCACATTCATTCTAGCCATTACATACAAGATTTTACCCTTTATTCCAAGGGTTTGGTGAGTTGCAACATAGCTTATTTTTTCATTAAACATTCCTTCATTTCTATTTCAGTTCATTTCAAGCTTTGATTACCAAAATGGGGTTTGACAAGGGAAAACCACTACCCACTTACAAAAAAACATTTTTTCCCTCTCATTGATGTGTGATTTGTAGATTTAGGTTGAAGATACATTGAAGAGAAATACTGTAGAAAGTTGTGAAGGTTTTCATCTATCTTGCAAGATCACAGAAAGCCACCTACATATTGGAATTCGGAGTTTCAGACTCGAAGATCGAAAGGGAGATAAAATACAAAAGATCACTAGAGGATACTAGAGTTTCAAATCAACCATGATACTAGGACTAAATCACCACTTGTGTCATATGAGTCTCAGTATACCACATTTTAGGCATTTTCTATAAATCCTAATTTACTAGTTACAGATTTTGGATTTCACCTAAACCCCTAAACTGGGACTAAATCACCCCTATTTGCATATGAATCCCAGTGTTCGTCAAAATTCATAATTTTGGGATTGTTGACCTTGTTTCAAGCATCTTCAATTTTCTAGGTGCACCTTTGTTCACTACCAATTATTATTCACATTTTGAGTTTCATTTCCTAGGCTATATTGCTAGAATTGCATATCATTTACATTTCCTTTTTTCTAATCCTTTGCTTAGTGGTGAACCCACTTTTGTATTTAATCACACCCCTAGGACACCTTATTTTTGATATCTTTCCCTAATTCCATCCTTTGATTAAGATCTCTTGGGTTTCCTTGAATGAACTATAGGAAATAGGAGAGGATAATACCCTTTCCCCCTCATGTGTGTGTTCCATCTCCCAAAAGATAGAAATCACTTCCATTTTTTGTATTTCACTCTTGTGAAATTTTAGGACACTTCACACAAAATTTCTAGGTGAAACTATGTGAAATAGCCTTGTATTTATACTTCTTTATGCAAAATTTCCCAAAATTACAACGCTACAAGCCAACATCAAATCTAGAATAGTAAAATCCCACCAAGAATTGAATTCAAAATAATTCTAAGCAAAAGTGGGAATCATACACCAATTGGGGAATATGAATCCCAGTAGCCTAAGCTTGGGACACAAATTTCAAGAAATATTTTGTTTAATGTGAAATTTGA
>VDFB02232901.1:0-13385 GCA_007258455.2 Sequoia sempervirens
ATATTAAGTGCATGAAATAAAGTCTAGAGTACAACCCGTGAACTAAAGTCCAACTAAGTACTTGAGCCATGAAATATAAAGTCCAACAGAGTACATGAGAAACCAGAAATATAGTCCATGAAATAAACAAATATAACACATAAAATCACATGTTTCTAGGTCATGTACTGTCTCTATAATCAAGGGACCTTTTCACACCATGCAGACTATGCAGATGACTTGAAGCACTCTATACAAGAGAAAGATGAAATCCGGATAATAAGACAATGAAAAATGATTTTAATGACAATTTAATTTATAATCCATCATAAAATTAAATTACCATCATATGTCTAAGATGCTCTGGTGCACTGAAGCAACCTCTAAATTCTCTAAATCAATCTACATAAATAGGACATAGAAATTCAAAATTAGATGTACAACTCTACAATTATTATTTTTTTAATTCAATTTAATTTATAATTTATCATATTTAAATTGTACCATATTATGAGGTTGTGCACTATGCTCTTCTCTAGGACTTGTCTATACATGCTCAACTACAAGATGTGTCTCATGCTATAAAGAGAAAAATAATATGTAACAAATCTCATATTATGTATATTCAATTTAAAATTTAAAATTTAGGATATGGGAATATGTAATTTATAATTGACTTTAAATATAATAAAAAATTAAAATTACCATTTGATCACGGGCACGCTCTACATGTCCTCTGGTGGTGTAACTATGTCTAGGTCAGGGTTGAAAGTTGCACTAAAAAAGTCCTACAAGATCAAAATTAAAGCATGTACAATTGAATTAGGTTTATATATATATATATATATATATATTCAAGTTTGCACATTTTGTGTAGAAAGTTTTGTAAACAACCTATAAATCAGTGGCCTCACGATAGCTGCAACATCAAATGTTTTTCTGATGCCCATTCTTATTGTGGTACCAACCTAGACATACATGTACATAGATATTTAATGCTTATAATATTTACAAGTGTACATGCATGCATTTCATATATCTAGTGAATTCAAAATTCATAAAATAGTAACTATACTAATGTAAACTTAAACAAATTTACAATATGAATTTACCTACCCCTGATCTATGATGCCCGATAGTGGAGTGGTTGACAATCCCTTAGGAGGAATCGATGTGGATGTTGATTGACTCGCCTAAACCAACATAAATATTTCAAACATATATGTGATTCAATTTCAAATTTAAAACTCAAGTTAAATTTATGATTTCATATATAATTTTAAAAATTGAAATAAAAATACCCCATAAGGGTTGCCGAGTATGACCAGTGTCGATGTATGTACTCATGGAATAGATGATTGCCCCATTGTTAGTGTCATCTGTACACCAAACAATTTGATTGTTAAAATGTATTGCAAGCTTTTCTTTGATATACACATCCATCAAAATTCTTATAAAATGAACGTACATCTAGATGCATATTTATACATGTGTCGCAGTGTCCTCAGGGTGATGGTCTATTGTAAGAAACTCTACAAATGAAATGATGCAACCAGATGAACCACCAAAATTTCCCTATCCACCTGAACTAGGTGTGGCCTGATCAGGTCAATAGCATACTTGATGACAACTAGTACATATATGGGGGACGGGCCTTGACACTCCTGGAGCGATACTTGGACCAGCTCCATAAAAAACTCCTCCATCATCATCGCTCTATGCTCCCACTCGCTATCTAAAGCATTGATCAAGGTCTCCTCAAGCAGTGTACTAAGGAACCTAATGTTGACTGTGAGTTCGATGATGTACTGTGTGTGGTAAAATGGAGGACCAGCAACAACAAGGGGTTGTGCATGCATAGGGCATCAGGGATCAACCCTTGCCCCTAATCTCTATTGTGGCATGCCGCCACCAACACCCTGAAATGATCTAAAATCAAAATAATTGGGCTTTTGCCCCAAAACAAACTCTACATACATTTTTCTCAAAAAATACAATGGGCACTCCCAATTAGCATGTGGGGACTATCAAACTATATACCATCAATCCCAAAATGCACTATCTCAGGGATGTATGCACCACCTCATGGATATTCTAGATTTGTTGGGTTGAATGTGGGCTGGGTTTGAAAGTACTGGTGGCTGTAAGAAAGTAGGGCTAGATGGGCTTTTTGTTATTTTAAGGTCTAATATTTGTTTGTAAAAGAGACCGCCGTAATAAAAATTGTCTCATTTGTTTTCTCTCTCGTCGATGCCTATCAAGATCGGGACCCATCATCCTCGATGTAGATTAATAACGCTTTTGGGTATCACAGATGCAAACGCCTCATGTGGTGAAATCAGAGACACGTGAAAATATACCAATTGACAGTATCCGATCCCCGACACTAACATCGTTTCTTCCCGAATCATCCCTCGTTCTAACCATTTAATCAAGTCTCCTTATTTGATTAAATTCATCAACTTTCATCCCTTAATTAAATAAATCACTTTATCTAATTAAGTCACTCTCTTTGTTAATTAAATCAATTCAACTGATCTAATTATCCCTATTTAATTAAATAGTCAATTTTGTTTAATTAAATTTAACTATCTATTAAATTAAATAAATTAAAACCTTATTTGATTTAATCTAACACTATCTCTTTAATTAAATAAATAAAAATACTTTTATTTAATTATTCTCTTTATCATATTCCTCTTTATTTGATTTAAATAAATCCATAAATTTGAGTCAAATAAGTCACATCATCTAATCCTCATTAAATTAATTAACCCTTTATTAATTTAATCTCTTGTCATGTCCCATCCTCTAGATTTTGCAAGTTGCACATGAAAATAGATTTAATTCATTTATTAAATCTCTATTTTCCTCACAATGCATCTTTTGGAATATTCTCCAAGTTTGAATTCAAAAATTCCAAGTGGACATGTACATCCAACAAGGCAATAACTCCATCTTACATGTCCTTTTGCTTGAGCCAATTGGCATTTATTGCATTTTTCATTCCCTCTTGCAAGTCATTTCAACAAATTTAAAATTCAAAAATATGCATTTATTGGCACAATCCTCAAAACTTGCACATCCTCCATCCACTCATAGATTGACAAGTGGCATCTTGCCATTGGATGAATGTTAGTCCCACATTACTCAAATTTGGGCATTCATCCATCTTGGAATTCTATAAATAAAGAGCTCATATCCTCATTTTATCATCCACAATTCATGCAAAGTTATTATACTCAAATCCATAGCAACTTATCATCAATTTCATCCAAGCATAGTTAGGTTTTATGTAGATTTTCATCTTGGAGCATACATCAAAAATCAACAAAGTGGATCAATCATCAACATATCAAGCTTGCATCTTAGGAATTGGGAAAGGGCCAATTTTCACATCAAATTGGCACCAATTCCCCCATGGGATCATGTGTTTTCTATTCTAATTAGGATTGAACTTATATTTTCTTATTTTATTGTGTTCTTCATTGTTTTTTTTCCTAATTTGAAGTTTGTAAATGGATTTCATGGGGAATCCTTGTTCATGCTTGCAATTGATTATCTAATGTGTTTGTTCTCTTTGCTTTGCAGATATTAGGATTGGGGTTCACACATTTGGCGCTAGAAGGAGGGTTTAATCTCATCTTCAATCACTTTTTCCTAAAATTTTTGTGTTTTTGCTTATACATAGAAAATTCCAACGTTGAGAGATCAGCATTGTTGTTTTGGCATCGCTAACTCTTCAGCATCACTATATAGGACCGCGAGAAACTCAAAGTGCGATGTTGGACTCTTTCCACCCAAAAAAATTGAATTCTAAACTCCACCGCTTGACTGTTTGACTCAGATGAATTTTCAAAAATATCAAACTGCGACACTGAAAATAAACTGACACAGTTGAGCTCACTATCTCGACATAGAGTGACGCTGATTGGTAAGCGGTGCTCTAAGAGCACCGCTGAGAAATCAAACTCCCATGCAATCACAGGTTGCGTTGTTCAGAGGGAGTAAAAAGTTGAAATTAAATTTTAGCACGTGCTTTTTGGATTAATGATCAATTTGTCTTTTGTTTTATGCTTTTTAATCTTTGTATTTTCCAGAATCTGACTGGTTTTCTCCCTTGTAGGTTGGAAATCGAAAATGAAGAAAGGAGAAGCATGCGGAGGATATTTCATCAAATTAAAGTGTTTTTAAACACTTTAGTGTTTGCTTAACACTTATAAGAAATTGTTATCAATTCTTTCTTAGGACACTATTTTCATTTGGGTTTAAAAAGAATCTTTTCATTTCTTGCAAAAGGCTAAAATGAACATTAGAATCACAACATACTAGAGTTTGTTTCTTTGGATAATAATTGAACAAAATGTCTACCATTTGTCTTTTGGTGCTCTAAAAAGAACTCACATTTTGGTTTGTGGATTTAAAAAGAACAAGTGCAACTTTGTTTTCGTGAAGGCTTACTTAAACTAAATTCATTGAAAAAGGACGTATTCGCTTCTCTCGTGCTTTATAGCGATCTTGAGAATCAAAAGGCCTTTTTATGACTTTAGGGTGAGACAAAGCAGTCACCTCCACACTTCAATTTGAGTTTAAAAATTTGAACAAAATCTTTTGCGAGTGTGAGTGGGGGCATTATTATGTATATTCTCTCTCTTTGTTTCCAACAAAGATTGATCGAGTTAAGAATATTGTTTTTACTCGCTTTTTTTTTTTTATCCTAGAGGGTCTACCTTGGGGAAAAAGAACTCACCCAAAGGAAACGACTCAACCGATAACACTCTAAAGCCAAGAGTATTTCCAACTGGGATATAAATGTGGGTATTGGAGTAAACGCCAGTATCACGCAATTGACTCCGACGAGATGGATCTAAAAAGGGACTCGCCATATGGGTCAATCTCCACGAATGGAAAGTCCTAATTAAAACCCATGTTTTAGAATTGCCAAAATCCTTGATCTATTTATTGGTGCAAGAACGGTCATTCTAAAGCCACCCCACACTTTTATGGTCTTTTAGTAGAAATGGAAAGCGTGCCATGGGAGTTTCATGGGTGTTGATGCTTGGCTGCCCCGTATAAGTGAGTGTTGTGGAGGGGAGCCAGTGGGGTCAAGCATCTAACCATTCCTTAAAGATAAGCGTAGCTGGACTTGTCCAAGTGGGGACTCAACAAATATTGCCTTTCATAACCATAGGGTTGTACTTATTCTTGGTTACAAAATGATTTGCTTGTTCGAAAACATCTTGGAAACAAACACTTAAACATCATCATCAAAATTTCAAACCCATTAGGAGGTAAATACAATTGACCAAATTCATGTGTTATTAATTTCCCTTGGGATTCACATCCTTAGAGGTTTCTAAACACTTGAACTTACATCTCAATTTACCTACTAAAGATAAACAATAGGTAACCATTGCCTTGATTTCCTTAAATTCCACATAGCACTTTGTGAGATGAAAAGAAGTTAGGACATTGGACATTTAGTTTGAAAATCTAATCAAGAAAGTGTTTGTGGTAAAATAAATTCACTAATCAAGATGAAATCAATTGAACCCCACACATGTGATTGTGCATCTTTTGTCTTATGGTGTTTTGAGCAAACATTGATCTTTTGGTTTGAAGGGAAAAGCATGTTCTTCAAAAACTCGGCCTTGTAAACAAGTCCTTCTTAGGTTCATTTAGGATCAAAATCAAACACTTCATCCATTTCAAACATTTATCATCCCATCCCACAAGCAACTTTATAGCTTTGGAAACATCATTCTAGATTTGGGTAAATCATCAAAATCAAAATCACCTTGTTTAATTAGGAGTATGGGAATGCATCCTTTCTCATACCTCTAGTTAAATTAGCACACCTTTGAACAAGTTTATCCTAAAGATCACATCCAACATCTTAGGGTTTACAAGATCATTATCCAATCAAAACCAATCAAAATCAAATCCTAAAGTCTAGCATTGATCCAAAGTTCCTAAGAAAAACAACACCCATATCATTAACCCCTTTCATCCTTCATCTCATCATTGGTCCTAAACACCTTAGAGGTCACTTTTACAACAAGGTCAAAACACAAGAGGAACATGGAATATAAACTTGATCCATACATCATGAGTAATCCAAGTCAACCAAACTATCAAAGCCTTACAATGCCAATTGATTTTCAAAACTCACATTTATACAATCCATACATGGAATCATTATCTCCTAAAAACCTCAATGGTACAACAAATGTGACTCTACCTAATCTAAATCTTGGAACACCTTTTCCGATAGTAGATTTAAATTCAAGTCCAACATTGCAACCAAATACTCAATGCATGAGTCTTCAACAAAACAACATTATCCCACCAAATCCATACATGCCAAAAGTGAATATACCAAGTACAAGATTATTGTTACCTAATTTTCACCCTCAGACTCAATCAGGCAAGGAATATGTGTTGCAGGTGTTCATAAGGGCCAAATGGGATATCTCCATTGAGGGTTAGTTCATGCATCTGATGACATTTCGTAGGGAGCTCAGTTGGGAAGCCTGCTCTGTTGGAAATATGCCTCAATAATCACAGGCTGAAGCCTCCATTAGAACCAAGTCGGTATGACATCTTCACTGTCTGGCTGACTAGCAGCTTTGATACATTTTGTTTCGAATAGGTCGCTATGACCTAGTTTCTATCTTGCCGAATGCTTTCACTGTAGAGCCTATCGTTGTGATAAGAGGGGTTTGGTATGACCTCTTATCACGTGGAATTCTTTGGCCGATAGGCCATTCAATCATCAATCGGGGAGACTCATGGTGACCACGGGCTTCGGGATAACAAAGCGGTTCGGTGAGAAGTCCCAGTGAAGAGTTAAAGTCTCGCTGACAACAGTTGGTTTAATGTCATTGGGGAAACTCTCACTGGAAGAAATGTTGTCGGTAAGAAGTCTTACCGATGTGAGAAGGTCACACCGACTGCATTCGTTCGGGGTAACAAAGAGTCTCGAAGAGAAGTCTTAGCGGGAATGGAATGTCTCACCGATGGTGTTGATGTCTTCGGTATAACTTTTGGTGACATCAATGAGCTCGACAGATGTCTCTCCGACAAGAATGAAGGTGATCTTGGCCAAAGGAAGTAGTTTCGCCATAATGTCTTGGAAAAACCTTTGTCTCTTGCCGAAGTGAAATGAAATGAGGCCTCGCCAAATCAAGGTTCCTTCGGTACAATCTCTTGCTGACCAAAGGATGTCTCCCCAACCAGGGGGTCTTGATGACTGAAGTAAACAAGTGGGGGTCCCACCAAGGAAACATCCGGTCTCACTAGGAGTTGGGGCTTTCGCCATGGGGTCCTGGCGACTGTCCAAAGTCTCACCGAAGTATGTGGCTTCGGTATAATCTTGTGAATTCGATAGGAGATCTCCCCGACTCGATGATGTCTCGCTGATAGTAAAAGTGAACAGCTCGGCAAAAAGAGAGGACCTCGGTGTGAGGTCTAGGCGATAAAGAAAAGTCATGCCGAATGAAAGACCCTTGCCAAAGCAAAGTGCCTTCAATATGATGTCTCACCGACCGATGGGAGTCTCAGCGAATAGAGGAGAGCTTGGGAAGATAGGAGGAGTTCTCTATGAAGTCTCAATGACCGCGTGATGTCTCACTGACTAGAAAGTAAAGACCTCGCCGAAAGAGCTTGATATCGGCATAAGGTCTTGCCGATATAAGGAGGTCTCGCCGAAAGCAAGCTAAGCTCACCAAGAGTTGAAGACTTCACCCTGAGGTCTCATAGAGATGGCGATGTCTCCCCGACCGAAGAGAAAGTAGCTTATCGCCGAAAGATAAGGAGCCTGGCGAGAGGTCTGGCCGACGGGCCAATGTCTCGCCGACAACAAAGGTTCTCACCAAGAGTCTTCCCAAAATGAAGAGTTCGCCGAAGGAAAAGGAATTCTATAAGATGTCTTGGCGAATGAAGGTGGTCTCAGGGTTTGAAAGCGGGAATCGGCCTAACTAGAAGAGTTTGCTATGAAGTCTTCCCAACTTGCTAGTGTCTCGCCGACAACAAAGGTTCTCACCAAGAGTCTTGCTGAAAGAAATGAAGAGCTCGATAGAATGGAGTGTGTTCGGGGTGACATCAATCAACTCCTGCCAAAGATGAAGGGCCTCGGGGTAACGTTTTTCCTTTGGTAAAATGTCTCACCGACACTCAGGTGTCTTGCCGAATGAAGAGGAGCTTGGGGAGATGGCGAAATGAAAAGGAAAAGGAGATAAGAAGAAGCTCGATGAGAGGTCTCACCAACCAAAGAAGGATCCGACCGATATAGAATGAGCCCGGGTAGAAGGATCTAACATCACTATGAGATCTTGTCGACTCGGTAGTGTCTTGCCGATGTTCTGAGCGATGACAAAGCTGACTTCGGTATGACTTTGCGAGCTCAATAAGAGCTCTCATCGATAGTATCACTTTATGCTGATAGCTTCAGAAGGGCATAATCACATCAGTGAGACACTTTCAGTGTCTCGCCGAGATGCGATTCTACAAGAGGAATTTTTGACCACCCAAAGAAGTTGCGTGGAGTTTACTCGACCAATCAGAGAGATTTGAAAGTGAGCCGTGGCAGTCTAATAGAAGATGAAGAGCATCAATGGAATGAAAAACAACGTGTATCGATTCTAAGCTCAGAAGCATTGAAGGTGCTCGACAGGGAGGTTCAAAGATCGACACGAGGAACATAAGTGAATGCGGTGGTCGCAGAAAGATCAAGAAGGATTCCCTTGAAGGAAATCTTTCACACCGACATGGACACATAGGGTGCAGCTTGAAATTCAATCAAAAATCTAAGGGGCAGATCTTTCTAAGCCCTTATATTTTGTAATCCCTAAGGGGCTGACACACTTTGATATTTAAGGCATTTTTTTCCTTTTTGTAAATAGTTCCGATTATACACTCTGAAGAGTTAGTGATTTCTATCAATCCTTTCTTGACTAAATGTATGTTTTGTAACTCAATTGGAATCTACAATATAACACAGAGTTTACCTTCAAATCTAGTGTTCATGTTTGTACTACTCTCATTTCAGTATTTCTCTTTTGATTATGCAAGTCTTTGACTGTGTTTTATTAGTCCACATTCATACCTTAGATCCGTGAAATTTATCTTTCCTTCCTAAGATGTGTATGTAGATCGAGGTTGTTAATAAGATTGATGCATAAGTCTGAAAGAAGTTGTGTTGAGTATGTGAAACAGTTGAAGTTAAGTTTCCCAGTGTATGTTCATCTCGTTTTCATTTCATAATTCCTCATCAATTCGGTGTATCACCTTAGAATTTAATCTTTATTTTGATGCATTCTCCTTCTCCCTTTCCCTTCAAAGAATCAGTAGTTTAGGTGATAACACAAAGGAAGCCAGAATTTTTCGGAGGTTGACCTCTATCTGCAAGAAACCCACATCTTTAGAGGTCTTCCAATGTTACACTGAGGTGTTGAACATCAGTTTCAACAAGGGTGTAATTTCAGGAGATAACAATTACCAAACATGAATCCACACTTGGAAAACTTTAGGATAAATATGTTTGTGAATCATACAAATGTTGTTCAAATTCCAAACAAGATGTTAACAACTCCATGTATTAATCCAAGTCAAGGTAACACCATGCAAAATCAAAGTTACCTAAATCAAGGCAATGTGATTACCAACACCAACAATGTTCAATTTCAACCTATCATGCCAAATCTGAACATCATCCCAAATCAAAACATTGTCCAAAATCAATTTGTCCATCATCCCATTCAAAAACCACGCGTATGCATCCCAAATCTGCTTGAACCAAATCAACTATATCAAGGGAGTCAATATCGAAATCAAGATTAAATTTGGCAAGATCAAATTGCTACACTTACCAAAATAGTTGAGTCATTGTGCCAAGAGAGTATCTCCCACCACCATTACTTCCATATCAACATCATTCCTTGGTTTTAGGATTTTCTCTTTACTCTAGCACCAATCACTCCATCCAGCAATCCACCTTAACACCAATCAATCCATCATCAAACTTTTTGAATATATCATCGACATCGCACCAACAGATAGTATCTAATCAAATGACATCAATCCTAAGAAATCAAAATATGGTCTCCTAAGGACCTATCACCTCGATCACTCCAATCACCCCTATCACACCCATCATATCTCAAACCCTCACGATCAATCCAAACGTATCTCAATGACTTGTCACTACATCCAACACAATTCCAAATCCACCATTTCCTATCATCACTATTGTTCACTTTCTGGCTTAGGGCTTACCTTTACCAAGTATCAATCAAACAAACATCCTAAACATCAATCAAACATCATCCAACCAAAACTTGTCGCAAGATCGCGAACAATAGATGAAAATGCAATACAATCACAATATCATCAACCACCCTATATTCAAAACATGGTCTCAAGGACCACCCATATCAATCATGAACATCCACCACTCAAATCCTAATCATCAATATGACGATACCTCTTAATACCACAACAAGCACTATTCCAAAACCACTACCACCAATTCAAACCAACATTATCAAACTAATAATATTGTATTGTAAGCCAAGAGGTTACTTATTAGAAGGCACTCCAACAAAACCAAAACTGACAAGCTACACAACTAGCTGCTTAGCAAGCTGCACAAGCTGCTCAAGTTGCCCAAGCTACACTACAAGCCCAACAAGCACAAGCCCAGGCTCAAGTGCAAGTGCAAGCTCAAGCCCAATACCAAGCCCAACAAGCAAATGTTGTTCAAAATCCCAGCAAAATGTTAACAACTCCATGTATCGATCCAATTCAACAGTCACATGATTAAGACCTATCCATCAAAAAAAAAATGGAAGATGTTTCTACCTCATCGAAAGATCAAATCAACATACATCAAGAGTCACTTTTTTATCATGATAATAATCCCTCAACAATATTCAACAATGATTTATTTCAAGGAGTGTTAACATTATTTGATCCTGTAATCAACAATCCATGGACCAATGATCATGTTGAAAATGTCTCTACATCACCTAATGAGTTAGAGGACATATCTCAAAAATCTATTCTAAAGCATGATCAACATCTCTCACCAAAGTCTAGCAATGGTCCTTTCCAAGACATATTGACATCCTTCGACCTCATGATTTCTAATATTGAAGGAATCTTCAACTCAACATTTGATCCAAATCTACTCAATAATCCTGAGGATATCGAGCCACTTACTATGCCTAATGAAGATATCTGAGAACCCTTTGTAAGCAATCCATCCTTTGAAACTAACCCATGTCAAGAACTTGATCCAAAGCATGTCAAAGGTGATTCCAAAATTATTCAAGATCAAAAAATTGTATCTCCAAGATACTATAATGATTTCTTAATTTTATACTTCCTATCTATACAAGATGTCAGAAATAATGATCATATCCACATAGCATATGCTCCTCCCTGTGAATGCCCCGCCACGCAACCCTAGAGGAAGTTACACTACTACTTAAACGTATCTAATTTTTTTTGTTTAAGCATAATAACATGTAAGGTGAATTCAATGCCAACAACCTCTATACACGGTGAGACAAAGATTACATAAACTCCAACAACAAATAACATTAACATAAACTAAATATTAATCACTTAAAGAAATGATACAACATACATTCCATTCAGCAAACAACAAGACAAATAATACCAAAATTCCAATTAACATTTAACAATATATTACATCACTTCATTCCCCAAATGATCCATCCAAATGATTATTACAAATTCCACCTCGAAACAAATGAGGGGTAAAAGATACAATAAGAACTAAAAGAACAAGGCATGAGAAGCAACTGATTCCCACGAGCTCTCCAGCTGGAAATCACGAGCACACGAACATGAAGAAGAACCAACGAAAAGATGCACGCCACCCGACCACGTGGAACCCAAAGGCCCCACTCCCTCCGTGCTAGGAGATAGTAACAAGGTTTTCCTAGACAAGATCATCTACCACTAGACACAGGCTTACACAAAAACTGAATTGAAACAACTACAATCACAAAGCCACTTAACATCTACAACCACAATGCCATTAAGCCACAACAGTCACAACATCACTTAACACGAAGTTACAATGCTTTCAGAGAATAATGATCATGTACATCACACAATAACTGGTTAACTGTCGACATAGGAAAAGTGTCATACATAAATTGCATGAGTTACCCTAGCTCAACCTTCCTAGGCTACCGGACCCCCATCTTGGGTTACCCTGGCTTGCCTCTATCGGCGCCGGACCCTCATGCAAAACTATGCGTCTCATCTCATCTCGAGCCTTATCATTCACTTGCTTCACGAGAGAGGCATTCATTATCTTATTAGTTTGAAAGATCCCCATTAATTCATTTAAATTATCACTTAGTTAACCTCTAGGTGAGTTACCCTGGCGCCCCTTTGTGTGCCGGACCCCCACCAAGAGCCACTCTCCTAACGACAACACACCCACAAGAAGAAACAAGATAACACGACCTCTCCAAACCAAGGAGGAAACAAAACACGAAACTTACTCCAACACTGGAGGAAACAACATACAAAACCCACTCCAACATTGGAGGGAAACCAAATCACATTACCCTCTCCTACACCCAAGGAGGCACAAATCCCCGTTCGTGAAAACCGGGTGATCCAAGGTATAACTATGCACAACTTCTACGACACAACCAAAAGTTGACTTTCATAAAGACAACCCGCAATAGGATACAAATCCCCTATCAGGAAGACTCTAAACAATGACTCTATGCTCCCAACCTTGAGCAAATAAACATCAAAAGTATTTCAAGCAGTTAAATAAACTAACATTCGGATTTCCTAAATCCACTCACACACATGGTTCATGACTTGCATCTATCCAATCAATCGATCCCATTTAATTTCACAACTTTGAAATATTTCAAGAATAGATCCTTTACTCTAAATTTCCGCAATCATATTATATAACTAAACATCTAGCAAAATGAACAAGACATGTCTTTAATAGCCAATTAAGTAATAGCTCAAAGTCACCTCCTTGAAAATTAGGACAACATTCTGAAATATCAATTTCCGTGATTATAATAGTCACATGAACATCTAAAAGATTCTAGTTTAACATTTTGACATTATCCAAATATACCAAATAAAACAATATTTTATTCGCAACTGAATCCTTTAAATACTTTAAATATAACTCTCATTGAGTAAACTATAACACATATCATTTACAAAAATTTTCCAATTAATCTATACTTCCAAAACCCCATGGTTAACATAACGTACATTTGAACTCATTAAAATTCCTTTAACTAAAAAAAATAAACCAAATAACTCATATTTTCAATTAAACGTTTCTATAACCCTTATGATTTAACAAAAGAATAAAATATATTTTAACT
>VDFB02232904.1:7846-50463 GCA_007258455.2 Sequoia sempervirens
GGAGAGACATAAAGGGTAGGGTTTTTTCAGGAGTTTTTTCATCTTTTGTGATCATCTCCCTATGATCACTAATGGGTTCTCACCCCACCATAGCCCTTTAGAATATAAATGTATTAACATATATTTATGTGATCATCTTTTGTTTCAGAGGAGTTTTTCATTTCAACACTATAATAGTCATCATTCGATAGTTGTCTACAACTTCTTCGTGCTTCAGTGATGTTCTTCATGTTCCTATTATTTTTGGGACATTGTTTTGGAGGCTTCTTAGTCCTTCCACCTTTCTCTCTTTTGGAGAGGAGTTTTTCCCATTAGGTTTTCTCCATTTCTCTAGTTGTGAGAGATTATATTGTTTATACATGGGTAACTCATCAAGCCTTGTTTGTTGGGACCCATTCATGCTTTCTTTATTTTTTATGTATTTGATTTTTAAGGGCTTTAACTACTCACTAAGTTTTCACTTAAGGGCATGTTAGAATAATCATTCATTAGCTAATAATTAATTAATCTTTAATTGATTATTAGGCTAATTTCACTTTATGCACTTAAGCTAAATTTAGGAGTATTTTTTTCTTTTATTAGTTTGAGCATATTATTAGATCATTTTATCTCATCACATGTGATGATGACACTTGTCATGATCTAATCCCTTTCTCATTTAGAGTTTTCTCTTATAAGAACTCTCCTTCATTGTAACCCTAAGCAAGCTCTTCACTTTGTAATTTTTTTGAGGAAACAACAAATTCTTGTTTACAACTTTCATGTGTGGAAGGTGTTCTCATTTTCTATTTGATCCCATGTTTTGTGTGTTTTCACAAATCTAACAAACATCTATCCATGGAGGATCCAATCTGAGGTGATAATATTCATCCACTAACACTTCATTTTTGGAAGGTAGATCAATATTAGTGTGAAGAGCACGTAAAGAAATGTTAAGTAAATTATCAATGATTTCATCCTCTTGCACCAAAATATCCTCAAAGGTAGGAGGAATTTCATGAGAGGGATCAAAGGAATAGAGTGGTATTGGAAGAGTTAAGTCATCATCACATGCATAGAATGTAACATCTGGAAATTTCTAAGAAATGGTAGAAAGTAATGTGACAAAAGGAGATAGTAAGTTTATTAGTAGAAATTATGAAAGATATAAACAAGTTAGTTGAAGGCCACCATATTTATCCTTGAGGACTATGGAACGTGGTTCAAGGTAGCGTCTTGATTTATTTTGAGATATTTTTTTTTTGGTTGTGTTTGAATTTCTTAATTCTTGAGAAAGCTTTTAAACTATACAAGTAGCCGGTTTACCAAAACATGATGTATGAAATCTGAATCTTATAAAATGAAACTAAGTTTCATTGAGAGTAAATTTCACTTATTATACTCAAATAAACAAATATTTTTAAACTTATTTAATACTATATTGATTTCTTAAACAAAAAATTATACATAAATAGTACTATGCTTAAGGAAAATAAACTAGTGAAGACAATTAGTTAACAAAAAAATAACTATAAACTTTGATCAATAGAAATGGAAACTATAAATGATAAGGAGCTCGGGGTTAAAATCTAGAGGTCACTGGCAAGGACATTAGCATGTCGCACAAACATTTGCACATAGTGATGTTTTGTATGAATTGAGTGTGGAAAAAAATCCAAAAATGTGAAAACTTGACCTTGTTGTATTAACCTACAAGACTATAAACGAAAAAATACACCACCAAATACTTTAATAAAAATATAAAGAAATAAACTAAATAAAAAGATTTAAATTATTTAAATGAGAGAAATGAACAATAAACAAGCACTTGCAATTCTCTATGCACTTGAGTGCTCTCAAAATACCTACATGCACAAAGAAGAACATTTGGGGCTATTTGGAGATTTGCCTCAGTCAAATCCTTGCTTTGGTATTTCTACCTCCACAACAACCAAGATAGATAGAGAGAAATAAAATAGTGTGTGTACGCTCCTATCCCAAGTGTCTAGGAATAGTTAGAGCTATGATTGTGCAATAGTGTAACTAAAATGAAATAGAGGAGATGTGATAATCCTAAGCTGCTTAAGAGAACAAAAAAATTCTTGCAATAATAACAAATAAAGGAACAATATTACTTGAGAGGCTTGAGAAAGCTAAAGAGAGTAGAAGAGCTAGAGAGAATGTTGTGGAAATGCTATAAAAAATATTGAGAGTGATGTGTGAGATATTCAGAGAAAGAGAAAGCTTGTCCAAATGAATTATATATATATATATATACATATAATGAGAAGAGAAGGGAAGAGAAGGAGGCCGATGAGATGTTAAGAATTGTTCCAAACCATTCTCATTGACGTGGGAAGGTGACAAGTGGAAAATGCTAAAAAGTGGCCTTCAAAAAACAAATTGTCATAGGACACTAGCGCGACATGTGGACATTTGCACTAAGTGCTAGTGTCTAAACAATTTATGCTTGAAAAAAATGAGAGACTAGAAAAAACAAGGGTAACACAAAGGTGAGACAAAAAAGTGACCACGACAAAGGAGACCTATGCACCTTAAGGAGGAAGAAGATTGATGCAAAGGATAAAATGAGCCTACATAAATACTAAGGGAATGGACACCAAAGTGAACACAAAACATAGGTGAAATTGCAAGGGTATGCAATTTATAATAACCTCTTTTATATAGATAGACATTGTCAATTATTTTAAAATATAATGTTTAATTGTTTTAAAATATATATGTAATATTATTTTTAATAAGGGAATTAAGTCTAAATTAACTAAATAAATAAATATTATTTATTACAAGGTTTAGAATAGTTCAACTATTCTCTAAAACCAAACATGCATGTTTGACCATCTCCATGGTGGTTGGTAAAGCTTACTCTCCACCACCTCTTTTAGTCTTTTGCAGTGACATTCAAAAATCATGGATCATGTATATAATCAATTATTAATTGAATTTCTAACTGTCAAATTACAACATTTAACGAGAGAAACTAGGAGTTAAAGTGTCATGCATTAAATGGTAGTGGTATGGGAAAGGTGGTTTGCTTCCATGACATTAGAAGAGGGGTAGTTGAACCCTACACACCAATCCACAAGTCACAGTATGTGCAACCATCTGAGCAATAATGAAGGGAAAAATAATGTATGAATAGTGTCATCATAGAGTAAGGGGGGATCCATCTTTCATTCTCAAATAATGTCCATCCTATTTTGATAATTATTCATTTTATTGCTACCAAGAGGGAGGGAGAGAAAGAAAGCTTGTAGTTTGTCAATGCCAAGATAAGAAAATCTAATCCATCACAACCAGAAAGAGAGAATATCAATGAATAATTCAATTTAAGTCCATAATTGTGTTGTTGGGTTACTAAGGCATTGTAGAGTATGGTGACCAATTATATAAGGTAAAGATTTGTTAGTGGAAAGTTGGTATGAAGGATTTGAGAAAAAATACTTCCTTATTCTTTCAAACTCAACTAAGGAGAACACTAGCAGGCATGCACAACTTCTTGTGATATTGCTATCAAGATTCAACCGTGTAGTTTTACGAGTCAAACTTATTGACCCATGTTTCATGAGTAGTGGTTCACAAGAACCCATCTCTCATGATAATGAATGGTCCACTTAGCACTCATTGCATCTAGGTGATGCTCATAGAGGTGAAACACTGGACCTCCTACTTATCCATGTACAACTTTTATTCGATAATTGTATTTGTCATTGTTTCATTTAGTTCATACTTTATGTCTGAGTAAATGGTTTTAAATGTTCTTGAAAATTCTTCTGAATGTAATACTACAAGACAACTTAGATCCTAAATTTATATTTGCATGTAAAAATAGAAAATCTTAGACATAGTTCGCCGCCATATGCATATATTATTGGAAATCAATAAATGTTAGATAAATTGAATAAGATAGTAGTTGGTGACTATCCTCTTGGGATCTTGAAGTATAAAATCTTGAGGATTTTGTTTTAAAACTAGATTGATATGATATTAGGTTGAAAATACTTCTCACATTTGAAGATGATTTTTTCATTATCATTGTTTACAAGATATGACCACAAGAGCCCAGGTAATAAATTTACTCGTTAGCATCTTTGTTTGATGGTTTATGTATAATATATTAATTGTAAAAAAAAAAATTCTAGTAGGATAATATTATTTAGTTTTGGCAACGATCTACAAGCCATAACAAGACCATGATTCGTTAACTCACAGTTGCACCTTGTTTATGCTTTTACGATTTACATGAAAACATTAAATATAGTTAATTGTTATCTTCTCACCATTTAAGACTCTATCTTGGAATCCCTAAACTAAAATGGATTATTCAAATCCAAACAAGATACATTGTATCTGATCAAACAACAAATTTAAAACTTCTAATAAAAAGTAACCTTGCTATTTCAATCTGGTCATTGGGAAGGGTATATATTATATGGATATAACAAGTGGATGTATTCTCCTTAAGTTGACAACAACATATAAGTTAGTATTAAGATCTAAATTTAATTAGGGGAGAGGGGCTCATAGTAGGGCAAGGACCAATAGTAGGGATAGAAGTAGATATATATGAGCCCCACATTAGAGCATTTAATATCCACTTGTTAAGCACTTTTTTTCCAAAAAGTACATAATCTGACAAATCCTGTGATGCCACATCAACCAAACATGTTCAAGGTACCTAGTGCCCTACTATGGCCCCCAATGTAATTTTACAAAAAACATGCTAATGTGACATCATATTTGATGATGTGACCCTAAAAATAATTTTTTTAGGTAGATGAGTTGGCAAGTAAACTACTGTACAAAATTTAGACTTTTTTGAAATCATATGTTATGAAATTCAAAAACCCAGAAATAGGTTGCCCTACTATGGGCCCCTCTGCCCTATAATGTATAATTTGACGTGAAGATCAAAATTCTTTCCCTCTCATATAATGTTAGTTATTTTGATATTTTTTATTACTAACTTTAAGAAAAGCAGCTCAAATCTGCAACATACACATAGGTTTCAGTAATTCAGGTCTAAAATTCTGACTATCTTAATAAAAAATGAAACCAATCAAAATTATTTGAAATTGTAAATATATCTTTTGTATGGGTTACACAATCAAACTTGGCTTCTGAGTTAGTTGTTATGATGCACTTATTTAAATGCAGAAATCAATGCTTGTCTTGATATGGATTTAAGTCTTTCTTTTTGAGATTTTAAGTTACCATTACTATATGTGTTTGCAAAATTATTGTCTGAAATCCATCTTTGGTTCATATCTTGCAATAATTGTAGTTCGTGGGTTCACAGTTCACACCTCTTTTAGGCAATTTGTCAACCAGTTTGCACGTCTTGTTTTTACTTCTAAATTTTGCATGCATGTCTACTACCTATGGAGTCTGACTCTACACTTGCCTATTACATGAAAGTTTATAAAACCATTTCAGCAAATCCATATTGTGCATGGATCTTATTGCTATTGCATTTAGTAAAACCATTCCTGTGAGGCAATTTGTTGAACAATTTACGTGCCTCGTCTAAGCTCCCTCATCTTGCATGCATGATTCTTGGTACATGCAATAGAGATCAGGCACGTAAATACATCATTTTATCCTGGTTAAGATGTCATTTATAGAAAAGATCATGGGATTTGATTTGTGCTAGTCAATTTGCATTTGAGCATAAGATTCTGAAAACCCTTTTTTATTGCATGCATGTTTACTAGGCTTAACACATAGGTTGTGATCGGATCCATTTTGTGTATATCCATTATCACTATGATCCTTAAGACCAATTTTCCTTCAGGCTTTAAGCTAAACAATTTCTGCACCTTGTCTATGTTTTCTCATTTTGAGTACACAACTACGAGGGCATGGAGAAAGGCTATGAAGGCCATATGACTTGGTTTTTGTAACCTGCCAATCATAGTTGTTTGAAAGTTTCTAAGCCTTTTATTTAATCCATTATATACATATCTTGTGATCATGGTTATCCATGAGGTCACATTTCTTTGGATCATTTTATCAAACAATTTTATGTTTCTCTATTCTGCCATTTGGTATATGAGTCTACTTAGAGAGTAGTTGCAACTACAACTTCTGAAATTGGTCATTATCCTTTATGTCTTGATGGATGTCCTTACCTTTCTTTTTGAGTATTTATGTCAATAGCTTCACAGTTAGTATGTGATAGACATTTTTATGTTAGAATAAATCTTTGACAAATTTATATCATTCTATTATCTTGAAACCCAACTTTTGTATGAGTCCACTTTAACATTTTATGTATGGTTTAAACAATATCACCAAATCACCCATGTTTCAAGAATTGTTTAAGATAATTCATAGAGAATACACAAGATCATGATTTTAATTTTTGAAATCATAATTAGAATAAAAATATTCTAACCCATTTAATTAAAAAATCTTTTTTTTGAGATCAACATGCTAGACATACACTAAATTGAGCAATTATTAAATTGAATTACTATCTTGTCTTAAACACTATCTTGAAAGTATGAATGCAAGTAAACATGGAGGTAGGTACCTTATCTTGATCAAGGGCCTTTATTCTCTTGGAAGAACTAATCTACAATATTCTATGTGAGTTTGAATTCAAAGTGGTTTGGCTGTGAGATTGGGTAGTTTGATAAGGTTCCCCAATCTTGAACTGCATCATTTATTCAATTAAGGTTGCAACATTAGAGGAAAATTTTGAATTAGTTAAATTAATTGAATAAATAAAGGTAGTCGTTTTAATTAGTTGGATGAAATGTTAGATTTGTTAATTGAATAATGAGTACTTATTCAATTAATGTTAGAAGAATGATCAAAATGATTAGGTTTAGAAGTGGATATGTGGGGTAGTTTTGGTGTGATGATAATGGAAATGCAAGTATGCATTCTAGGTGTATACATTTTCCCTTTTTTAAGATGAAATTATGACTAGAGGAAGCAATATTATTTCAAAGAATATAAGTATATATATGTTTTGTGGGATATAAATGCTTGTAGGATGCCCTAGTCATTTGGAAGAATTGATGTTAGGAAACGGGTTAAGTATACCCCCTTGAGAGAGTAGGTAGGTTGATAAGACTTGGGGGTCTCTTGAAAGGAGAATTAGGTCTAAAGGGATAAATGATGGACGAGGTTTGAAGAGATAGGAAGAAGGGGAAGGGATAGGTATATGAATAAATGAGATTAGGAAATGATGAAAAGGACAAGATGAGAATTTAATACTTGTATAATATTAAAGATGATAAGGATGTGGATGCATGAATAATTGACTTAACAAAAATGGGATGTAGGAAATATACTAAAATATGTTGAGCAACCAACATTTGTAAATTATATCACTTGGTGTTATACACCAAGGTATAAGGACCATAGTGATGATAGGACAAGTGCATGAGGGATTGATATCCAAGTAGGTATATGACCCAATGCACCATGATATGGAAGATCATGATGATTTTAGGCATATGGTACCCCAAGAATCAACTCACAAATGTAAGTAATAGAAGAAACACACAAGAAAGCAAGCACAAATGATAAAAAGACATGACATTTTTTCCATGATCAACCTAAAATCCAACATTTTCTTGATTTAATGATGATAACATTTTTTATGTAAAAAATATATCTAGAGAATAATTCAAGGATTGGATATATGCATATCTTGATGAAAATGATGGAAATATTTAAACAAGGTTTATATTTCAACTAGACTAAGTATGAATTTGATGGATGCTTTTGGATATGCAATAGGCTACTTGGCTATATTTAACAAGATTGTTCTATGATACTACTAGTGTGGTTTTTGGATAACTAGGATCTTTGGATTTTGGAGTGGTATGATGGCCTGGATTTGGATAGGTTGCATGGTATTCTTATGATTGGCATACATTCAACTCATTAAGGAGAAAACTCATTCATGGATTATGGATTGAAATAATGGAAGGAAGGGTGGGGTTTGAGATGGACATGGGGAGGGGATACATGATATGATTTAAAAGGACTATGTTATATTGGAATGACATTCCCCATTTGGCTATGCTACTCATGATTATTCTTAAACATATTAATGGATTGAAGAAATATTCTTTAAGATCTTGTCCACTTCCTTATTAAGTTCAAAAGAGGGGATGATGTTGGGTATGACAACATGAGCATGTGGTTGCAATGGGGGGATGATATGATGGTATGATATGGATGGCCAAATAATGGTTGTGAAGGATAGAGGGGATGAGTGGATGGAAGAGGATTTTCCCCAACTGTAGGATACACATAGGTTATGGATCTAAACATAATTATCATGAATGAGTTTTCATCATGGTACTTTTTCAATGTGCCATAGGAATTGTATTCACCATTAGACATTTTTTTCTCTTTAATATTTTAATTTTTAATTATTTTTTTGAATTTTTTAACTTTTGTATTTTTATATTCAATTATTTTCTTCCATGGTAAGTTGATAATATCCAATTTTTGCATAGTTTATTCAAGTGGATCATACTTCTCATATTGTACTAGATATATATTATTATGGCCTTTAGTGATTGTTAGGTTGGATTCTCTTGGGGTGTATCAAGGAACATGGGGGATGGGAGGTGTTAGGTCTCAAAATCATTGCTCCACTTCCTAGAGAAAATTATACTCACAAGGCTACGGTTTTCATCATATGGGTAAAATAGCTCTCATCAATAGAATGGTTGAGGATTTTAAGCTAACTCAACAAGAGTGTTATATATTTTTCACTTCAAGCTCAACTTAAAATCAAGAGGGTATTCCTAGGGTATACATAAGTAGGTATGAAAATCACTTAAGATATACAACACTAATGTAAATGATAGCTAAACCTAACATATCTTATTAGACCCAAAGATTGTCACTGTATTAAATATATTAGCTATCAATAACCTCTATATAGATGATAATACACCTTGGAAACATGTGCAATGTGAGGTAAGGTGAATGATTTTATTATGTTATTTATTTTTTGAAAATTACTTATATGATATTTTGTTGGTATGTGGCGACTCATCATTCTATGCTATACACTCTTCATGTATCCTCACAGGGATCTGGGGCCAGGCCATGGGTGGGGGTTTAGGGGCGATAGTCCCTGAGAAAAAAATTTCTCCTACATTTTTGCATCGTCACCGAAAAAGGAAAAATCACCGAAAAAAGGAAAAAATTGACTTTGTAGAACCCTAATTCTGGAAGCTTCTAAAAAGCTTGTTATAAGCGGCTTGGATGGGGGTTGTAGTATGAGAAGGTGATTATTCATTAGATTGTAATAAGTTTTTTCATTGGATGGCTGTAGTTTTGTGGATGTAGCTCATATTGGGTGAACCACGTTAAATTCTTTGTGTTAATTTTTATGTGTGTGTTTTATTTCACTATTTTATTGATTAAATCTACATTTAACTGGTTAGATATCTGCCTTCTAACCCTAACAAGTGGTATCAAAGCAGGTTGTTTTTAGTTAGCCTCTACAAGAAGGTCTCACGATTGAGTGGGAGCAATGGAAGACAAGGGTAAGTAGAAGAGAAGTTCAATGGGAAGAACTATTAGTTATGGAAGATGCAGATCGAGGACTACCTCTATCAGAAGGATTTATGATGGCCATTGGAAGGGAAAACCAAGAAACCCTCAGCAATGTCTGATGAGGACTGGGATATTTTGGACAGAAAGGCACTTGGAAACTTATTCATTTATGACTGGCACAATCGGTGGCGTTCAATATTACAACAACAAAGACAACTCAAGAGTTGATACAAACCCTAGCAAAGTTATATGAAAATTCTTCCACTTTGAATAAGGTATTTCTTATGAAGTGTTTATTTAATATGAAAATGGAAGAAGGTGGGTCAGTTGTTGATCATTTAAATGAGTTTAATATGGTTACTAGTCAATTAACTTTTGTAAATGTAAATTTTGTTGAAGAAGTTAGGGCTCTTTTGATTCTATGTTCTTTTCCTAAAAGTTGGAATAGCTTGGTCATGGTTGTTAGTAGTTCTATTTTTGGTTCGAATACATTGAAGTTTGATGATGTTGTTGGTGTTATTTTGAGCGAGAAAATTCGTAGGAAAAACTTAGGTGGAACATCCACATCAGACAATGTTTTGAATGTAGAAAGCAGGGGCAAAACAAAGGAGAGAGGAAACAATACTCGAGGTCATGGGAAGTCATGAGGAAAATCAAAGGACAAAAGGTCCTAATCCAAAGAAAAGAAGGATTGTTGGTACTATGGTAAGCCGGGTCATTTAAAGAAAGATTGTTGGTTTCAGAAAAATAAAGGAGACAAAAATGAAGGAAATAAAGAGGAAAATATGGTAAGTAATAAATTTGATCAAGATGCTTTGATTCTTTCCTTTGATAATGCTGATGATTCCTGGGTGTTAGATTTAGGGGCTTCATTTCATGCTATGCCCCATAGAAGTTATTTTATTGATTATGTCTAAGGGGATTTTTTGCTGGTTTATTTGGGAGATAATGAACCCTATTAGATTGTTGGAAAGGGAAGAATCAAGATTAAGTTGCAGAATGGGAATCATTGGCTACTACTTGAGGTAAGGCACGTTCCAAAGTTAAGCAGAAATTTAATTTCAGCAGGGCAACTAGATGATGAAGGTTGTGTTGTTGCATTTAGTGATAAAAATTGGAAGGTTACAAAAGGTGCCTTAGTGGTAGAAAAGGTTTAAAAGTAGGCACCTTATATCTTTGTACATGTCATATTGTTCCTTCTACTTTAGCTATTATAGATAAAAATCAATGTTCAAGAATAATTGTTGCAGTTCAACAGGAAGAAAATTAAATACTTGCTATGGATTCTGAATTAGAACTATGGCATAATAGACTTGGGCATATGAGTGAAAAAGGTATGAAATTCCTTCATTCAAAGAATGTTTTACTAGGTCTAAAATGTGATAATATGGATTTCTGTGAAAGTTGTGTGTATGGAAAACAAAAGAGAGTTAGTTTTCTCAAGGATGGGAAGGAAAAGAAAGATGAGAAATTGGAGCTTGTGCATACAAAGGCATGGTGACTAGCTCAGGTATCTTCTCTCGAAAGCTCTTTGTATTATGTTACATTCATTGATGATGCAACTAGCAAGGTATGGATTTATCTCCTTTGGAAGAAATCTAATGTATTTAAATTTTTTTAAAAATGGAGAAGCTTGGTTGAGAATGAGATGAGTAAAAAGTTAAAATATCTCAGATCTGATAATGGTGGTGAGTATTGCAACAAAGAGTTTGAAGATTATTGTTCCTCTAATGGTATTCATAGGTAGAAAATGGTTCCAAGGACTCCACAGAAAAATGGAGTGGTTGAGCACATGAATAGAACAATAATGAAGCATGCATAGACTATGAGATTGCATGCTGGGCTGCCTTTAAACATGTGGGTAGAGGCTATAAACATTGCTATTTATTTAATTAATAGAGGTCCCTCTAATCCTTTGGGTTGTGGTATTCCAGAGGAAGCATGGACAGGTAAGAAGGTGAATTATTCTTTTCTCAAGACCTTCGGTTGTGAAGCATTTGCACATGTAGATTCTAAAAATAAGGCCAAGCTTGATGAAAAATCAAAGAAATGTTTTTTTTTTGGATATGGCATTAATCTTAATAAATTTGGTTATAGGCTTTGGGATTTTGAAAATAAAAAAATTGTGAGAAGTAGGGATGTCATATTCAATGAGAAAGTGTTGTACAAAGATCAGTTGCAGCAACATGAGAAGAAAGAAAATGATTATGCAATGCTAGATGATACTCTAAATAATGATGTTCCAGTGGTTCCTCGGGCTCCACAACAACATCAACAACAAATACCACAAACTCCAGTGAATGTTAGATGATCTTCAAGGATAAGTAGACCTTCAGAATGATTTTCTCCCTCTTTGTATTATATTTTATTAACTAATGTTGGTGAACCAAAATGTTATGATGAAGCTATGCAGGTGGATACCAAGGTTCAGTGGGAGCATGAAATGGAAGAAGAAATGGACTCCTTGCTGAAAAATCAGACTTGGGAATTATGCAAGTTGCCTGCAAGTAAAAAGGATTTACCAAATAAATGAGTTTATAGGATGAAATAGGAGGATGGAGGTAAGAAAATATTTAAAACCAGGTTAGTTGTAAAGGGATTTGCACAGAAAAAATGAATTGATTTTGATGAGACCTTTTCTCCAGTTGTTAAAATGACTTCTATTTGTACTATTTTGAGTATTGTGGCTGTTGAAGATTTGCATTTAGAACAACTTGATGTTAAAACATCCTTTCTCCATGGTGATTTAGAAGAGTAAATATATATGGAACAACCACAAGGATATGTGGTCAAAAGTAAGGAGAAACTTGTGTGCAAATTGAAGAAAAGTTTATAAGGCTTGAAGCAAGCACCTCGACAATGGTATATTAAATTTGATAGCTTTATGAATGAGCATGGATACAGCTGGTGTAATTCATACCATTGTGTTTATTTTAAGAGGTTAGACGATGATAGCTACATTATTTTATGTTTATATGTTGATGATATGCTTGTAGCAGGGTCTAGCATGAATCACATAAAGGAGTTAAAACATAAGTTAGCAAATTCATTTTCTATAAAGGATTTGGGGGTAGCAAAGAAAATCCTTGGTATGAAGGTTACAAGAGATAGGAAAAATATATATATTTTTTTATCTCAGGCTGATTATGTTGAGGTGCGGAGAATGCAAAAGATATCAGCACACCTTTGCCTAGTCATCTTAAATTGACTAAGAATATGTGTCCAAAGGCACAAGAGGAGGAAGAAAAAATGTCCAAGGTACCATATGCTTTAGCTGTAGGAAGTTTAATGTATGCCATGGTATGCATGAGACTAGATATTGCACATGCCATAGGAGTTGTTAGCAGGTATATGAGTCATCCTGGAGTTGAGCATTGGAATGTGGTAAAATGGATTCTCAGGTATTTGAGAGGAACATCCAATAAATATTTATGTTTTGGGGGCTCTAATACTGATTTAAAAGGCTATGTTGACTCAGATTGGGAAGGGGATGTAGATACTAGGCGGAGTACCAAAAGTTATGTATTTACAGTTGGTGGGACAACAGTAAGTTGGATTTCTCGGTTGCAAAAGGTGGTTGCTTTATCCACCACAAAGGCAGAGTATGTTGCTGCAACAAAGGTGACAAAGGAGATGATATGGCTACAAATATTCATAGAAGAGTTGGGAAAATAATAGGTTGAAAATTTCTTTTTTACAGACAGCTAGAGTGCTATACATCTTGCAAAGAATTTTGCCTTGCACTCTAAAACCAAACACATACAGTTACGATATCATTTCATTTGGAAAGTGTTGGAGGATGGATAGGTAAAGCTGGAAAAGATACATACAGATGTCAATCCAACATATATGTTTATGAAGGTGGTGACAAGGGAGAAGTTGAGCTCCTCTTTAGCTTTGGTTGGCCTTCAAGGTTGAATTCAATTCTAATAAAGCAACAAGGTCCAAGGTGCTTATTTCTAGTGGGAGCTGTAAGTGCAATAGTGTCGTCTAGGATCAGTCTCCAAGTGGGAGATTGTTGGTATGTGGTGATTGATCATGCTATATTGTACACTCTTCATGTATCCTTGCTGGGGTCTAGGGTTGGGCCAGGCCGGGCCCTGGGCAGGGGTTCGAGGGTGACAACCCTCGAGAATTTTTTTTCTCCTACTTTTTTGCGTCGTCATCGAAAAAAGGAAAAAATTGACTTTGTAGAACCCTAATTCTAGAAGCTTCTAAAAATCTTGTTATAAGTGGTTGGGATGGGGGTTGAAGTATGAGAAGGAAATTATTCATGATATTGTTATAAGTTTTTTCACTGGATAATAAAATTCATTGGATGGTTGTGGTTTTGTGGATGTAGCCTGGATTGGGTGAACCACATTAAATTCTCTGTGTTAATTTTTCTATGTGTGTTTTATTTCACTGTTTTATTGATTAAATCTACATTTAACTTGTTAGATATCTGCCTTCTAACCCTAACATATTTTATGTTCATCTCGCCTCCTAGATTAAAGTGTAGGAAGCATTTATGTATATTGGCTTCCTTAGATAGTTTATGTCACTACACCAAATGTCAAATACTAAGAATTTGTATTCATAGATTTATTTATGTAAAATTAGGAAATATATTTGTTATTGTTATTTAATATATTCAACCAACTTGTGTCTCATCATTAATATGATTTGAGTGTGAAGTTATTTGATTATGGGTCCATAAGTTAGGAAAAATTGGCATGCTACTTTTATATGTACTAAAAAAGAGAGTAGTTTTTAAGAATCTATTCAAAACTATTGAGCACTTCATTCTATGATTACCCAAATTTTTCTATATGTTAAAGGTTATTTGGGAGCTTTTTTAGTCTTATGGATTTCAAAAGTAAGAAACATTTATAGGAACGATGTTGATGACATATTTGTTTGAGTACAAATGTTTATAAACTTTAGAGGTTTCTACCTATTAGGTATCTATTTTTCTAAGGTTTTTTCTATTTTTAACATCTTTGTACCATATATTATATGATATGTAGTTTAAAATATTTATTTTCTATAGTTATTAGGAAAAAAACCAATGCTTGGACCTTCTTGTTTTTTTAAAAATTAATGTGTTTAGAATATTTTAGTTTATTTACTAATAATAGTATTAAGCATAAGAAATCCAAAGACCTATTATATTTTTTTTTAATTACTTTTTGAGATTTTATACATGGTATGTGAATAATGCTATAATAATGTTTCAAATAAAACATATGGAGAAGTGTAGGTCTAAGGAATATCTACTAGAGGTGGAATCATAACTATTATGTAACATTGTTGTAAGGAAAAATAACATCCCTCAAATAAATTACCTATGTAAAATAACTAATCATAATGAATAACAAGTCTAACCTAGGATAAAGAGATGGGGTTGATAAAATGTATTGAAATAAAAGCATAAAAATAAAATTAATAAAGCAATTATGTTTAGCTTGAAACTTAAGGAGGATATGTTTTGGTATATGTCATAGATGATTATATGAACGTATCAATACTTTAAAAATAACCAAAAATGTCTCAATGTTAAAGTGAACTCCTTGTTTAATGCTTCAATCCACTTATATAGTGGGTTCACTTTTGCAACTATAGAATTTACCTCTACACTATGGATCATATTTCTATGTGTGGATTTGAAGTTGGAATATATTTGCACTAGAATGTAATTCTTTGTATTTGAGACATATTTAGCTCTAAGCTATAGATAGGAATGCATGATGTTGCAAACTCATGCATATGAATATTTATAGATAGTCATACATACATTATATTTAGGATGGAATATATGTAACTTGTAGTTATCTTGGTGGTTTTATTCATGGATTATGCATGAAACTATATAATTTAGGTGATATTAGGGGATTGAACCCTATACATACCTTTATAGTTATAAGAATAGAGATAAACATAGATGATCAAATATAGATAAATATAGAGAGAGAAAAAAGTGTATTGATGTAAACCAAGTGCTTATGTAAAGTATGTATGCATATGGAATTTTGTTAAGTTTGCATCTAGATTATGTTGTGCAAGTCAAGTAGAGGTGAAGGACTTAGCATGCTTTGGATGAGATAGTGAGATCTATGTATGTAACCTAGAGTTTACATCTAGATTGTGTGGAGTACAAGTCAAGTATACTCTAAAGGACTTCACATTCTTTGGATAAGATATGTTAATGCATTTGTGTTCTAAGTGTCTAGCCATTTGTTTTCTTCAATCAAGTAGATTATGACTGACATTTTGGTTTCATTGTTGGGACCCTCTTAGTGTTTGCATGCTTCCATCTAAGTGAAAATTAACAAAGTATGTTGTTACCAAAAGAATTCTATTGATAGTCACACTTTTCCAATAATATTTTGCATTAGATAGAAGAGTGGTATACAAGAAGAGATGGTGTCAAATAATAATTATATTTGACCATTGCCTATGGAGTAGTCACATCTTGTAAAAAAGGACATGTAGTGAAATAAGTGACTAGTTCTTATCCTAGAGATAAAAAGAGATCAATCATGGATGCTAGTAGTTTTAGTGTAGAATATTTGGATAACACAATTAAGTGAGATTAAAGAAGAAAATATGCCCTTGTGACATTGCAAAAAGAGAAATCTAGGAACTCATAATGCATGTAGATAAGGAGAAACAAAGGATCAAGTGTTTTTCTAAGAGATCATGCGTACATGCTAATGGTTTGATTTGTGTGTGTGTGTGTGTGTGTGTGTGTGTGTGTGTGTGTGTGTGTGTGTGTGTGTGTGTGTGTGTGTGTGTGTGTGTGTGTGTGTGTGTGTGTGTGTGTGTGTGTGTGTGTGTGTGTGCGTGCATGTTTGTGTGTGTGTAGGTGTCAAAAGAGAATTCTATAGTAATTTTTTATGAGGGAGTACTGGTTGCACCTTGATGAATGAATATTGAGATCCCTGTACACTCTTAGATGAGAATGAATTAGCCACAAACCCAAACTAGCATATGGTGTGGATCTATTATCTTAAATCTATATTATCAATAGGTAGGAAGAATAAATTTTGTATGAAATATAATAAAGCAAGAAGCATAGAAGATACAAGTATAATTTGATCACTTAAATGTACACCTTGTCATAAAAATTAAAGTTTAAGATATTTTGCACTCTTCTCTATTATTCTTCTTAGTTAGTTCCTTGCATAATTACACTAGCACATACTAGTATACAATTTCACATATAATAATAGAGGAGATAATGCTTACTATTAAAAAAAAAAAATTATGGGAGATGATGATGCCCCTTGTCACTAGAAGGGTTGTGAGATAACATAATATGCAAAGAATGTGCACAAGATTTGTATGCCAAGTTTGACTAGACAATGTGAATAATAATCTAGTTGAAGTAAAAAATAAATTCATACAAAAGTTTGAATATAGTCAGAGCTTAAATATGCAAAAATAGTGTGTTGAAGGAAGAAAAGAAACAACTAAGAGAATAAATAAGGAATATGACTAGAGGTTTGAATAATTAATGGCCAAGATACCTTAGATTATTGGTGTTTCTATTCAACATGAATAGTTCATCACATGACACACATTCAAACAAAATTGGTTCACCACAACTTTTCAAACACATAAGATGGTTTTAAAATCCACCTTATAATTTGAGATTGTTAGCAAATTGCAATGTGTTAACATGACAACATGATTGAAGAACACGATGAGTTAGTTGGTTGTATGTTTGGAGCAATTGGAAGGCATAAAGGAGGCTAAACAAGGATATAGTAGTTGATATCTAGTGGTGAGAGCTTGAGTGACAAGTGTTGCTCAAAACCTCTTCTGATGCATTCTAAAACATGTGATTTGTCATGAGTATCATGAAACTTCCTCCTATATTTCACTAAAAAAGGTGCAAAATGCTAAACTAAACTATTAATGTGAAGTTTTTGATAATCCAATTCGTTATACTAATTATTTCTAGGACATTCAAGATCACAAGAACCTAGAAGTTGATAGAGTTCCAAAATTTCTTGCAAAATTTTGAGAAAATCAGGACTTGGATCATGATTATTGTTGGAAATAGGATGCCATTTAATTGCAAATCCTAAACATTAATTATTTCGTGTATCTCCTAAGTTCTTGGAATGTGTTCAACAACACTAAGATTAGGATGAGATAAATATTTGATGAAATAATCATGATTATTTACATTTGTAATTAATTCTAAATGTTAGGAGCATGTGAGGATGTCCATTGTGAGTTCCTAAATAATAGGGGCACATGGGGTACCCACATGGTAAGGTGACACTCACCTTGAGTTCAGTTAACTATTCAGAGTAACAGATAACACTTATGAATGCATGTAAAGATCCTAGGAGTTAGGGTTTGATGTTTGCATGCATGAAGTTTAGTTTAGTTTAGTTCAGATTAGTTCAGTTCAGTTAAGTTAAGTTAAGTTAAGTTTAGAATCAGTTTAGTTTAGTTTAGTTTAGTTTAGTTTAGTTGTCTTTAGTTAGTTTTAGTTGTATGCTAGTTGACTTCAATTAACTTGGAATGCATGGCTAATAACTTGAGTTGTATGACAAATAACAGGGACTACCTCCAATTAACAAGAGATGACCATTCTCGCATGAATGGTGTTGAGTAATGTTTCAGTTAACAAGAAATGACTTGGACCCAACTTGGGCGCCCAAGTTGGCTTCTTGTAATTAACTACCTTGCATGATAAGATATTTTTGAAGGCTCAATTAAGTGGGACCCTCTCTTGGGTGCCATCTTTGAGGAGCTTTTGAATTATCACCGAAGTGAAGGATGAGTTGTAGCTTCAGTTTGGGATGCCCAAATGGATGAAGCACATGTTCTAAGCTTTGGTTTTCATAGTAGAACTCAATTTGAAGTAATATGGCGTACCTTTTCTAGGGCTTGGCCTTGGGCATTGTAGTTTTCACCTTTTGGAGATTACAAGATTGCTTATTGCCTCCATATCTCATTCAAGTTGAAGAGAGTTTTCATAATTGTTATAGGTTGTGGAGAAGATTGGCTAAGGAAAAGGAAGTATTCTCAAGCAAGAATTAATGCTATTGTAATTTAGAGATTGAATAATAGAATAATTCTTGGTTGAGGTTTTTCCCAAAAGGGTTTCTCCACGATACATCTTGTGTAATCTTTCTAATATCCTGTCTAGTTCTTCTATCAACTTCGGTCTACATTCTACAACAGTAAAATGGATTAATCAAGATAATCACCCACAAAGAATATATGTAACAAAGGAAAAGCTTATTTAGATCAGAAATATTAAAGTTTTACAGAGTATTAAGCTAAGAAAACACCTCATTTTTCAACATTTGGTGTCAGAGCTAAGGTTGGGTAGAGTATTGAGATGAATTTCTCTTAAAGTTTGAAGGATTTATTGGCTTAGTGGGAGCTTTTATTATTTTAGTAATTTTCTGATTTTGGAATTAATTTTTTGTTACAATGAATTCAAGGTTCGATATTGAAAGGTTCAATGGTTCTAACTATGAAATGTGGAAATTAAAAATGGAAGATCTTCTTGAAGAAAGAGATCAATGGTTAGCGGTTAATAATGAGACAAAGACACCTACAACTATTTCAGATGAAGATTGGGCTAAGTTAGATAAAAAGGCAAGAGGAACAATTAGATTATATCTTGTTGATGCTATTCTTTTAAATGTTTTAGAGGAAACCAGTGCATATAAATTGTGGAAAAGAATAGGAGATATTTATCAAACAAAGAGTCTAACAAATAAGTTGTATCTGAAAAGGAAGCTATATTCATTGAAAATGAAAGATGGTGATTCAGTAGCACAACATTTAAATGCTTTCAATTTAATTCTCAGTCAGTTAGCATATGTAAATGTAAAGATAGAGGATGAGGATAAATGCATTTTATTGCCTTGCTCTTTACCAGATTGTTGGGAAAGTCTAATTGTTGCAATTAGTGGTAATGGTGCAGATCCAAAGATGGACAACATCATTCCTACTCTCCTATCAGAGGAGATGAGGAGGAAGTCTAAAACTGGATCCCAAGATGCCTTGTTTGTAAGAGGTAGGCCTAAAGAGAAGGAATCTAAGGCAAAGAAGAAAGGAAAGGGTAAGTCTAAAGGACGGTCAAAAACCCCTGGTAAGAGTAAGGTAAAGTGCTAGAATTGTGGAAAACCTAGAAATATTAAAAAGGATTCTAAGAGAAAGAAAAGGAGTATTGATGCTTCTACAGACAAATCCGATAAAATAATGATTCATTAGTCATTTCTTCTAATACTGTTGTTGATAACTCTTGGCTTATTGATTCAGGTTGCTCCTATCATATGACTCCTAGAAAGGAGTGGTTCTCTAAGTATACAACATATGATGGAGGAGATTTCTTCTTTGGAGACAACAACACAACAAAGGTTGTTAGCAAAGGAGAGGTAAAATTGTGTTTTAGTGATGGTAGTATTAAGACCCTTAATGATGTTTTACATATTCCAGGACTTGCAAGAAATCTACTTTCTATCTCTAAGTTCAATAATTCTGGAATGCATGTGACATTTGACAAAGGTGGTTGCAGATTGGTGAAAGGGAATATGGTGGTTGCTTAAGGATCTTGGATTGGGACTTTGTTTAAGTTGAATACCTCCAATGTAAATATTTTATCAAATGTAATTGAAGCTAAAAATACATGTATGCTATGGCACCATAGATTGGGAAATATATGTGAAAAAGGCCTTAGGACCATTCTTATTAAAAATTTGGTTGACGGTATTCCTAATTATAATATTGGAAAAAATGACTTTTGTGAGCACTGTGTGTTTGGAAAGCAATCTAGATCTAAATTTCCTAGTGGTACAAATAGAGCTAAAAGATTATTAGAGATTACTCACTCAGATGTAATGGGCCCTATGGATATTGACTCTATTGAAAAATCTAGATACTATGCCTCATTTATTGATGATGTCTCAAGATACACTTGGATATATTTTATGCATAGCAAATATGATGTGTTTAATAAGTTTAAGGAAATTAAGGCTTTGGTTGAGAAACAATCAGATCATAAGATAAAAGTGTTGAGATCAGATAATGGTGGTGAGTATTGTTCTAGGGAATTTGATGATTATTGTAAGCATGCAGGAATAGTGAGACATAAACTACTCCATATACACCTCAACAAAATGGAGTAGCAGGAAGAATGAACCAAACCTTAATGGAAAGAGCTAGGAGTATGTTAAGTAGTGCTAAGCTTGAACGGTCCCTATGGGCTGAAGCGGTATGTACTTGTTATTTAATAAATAGATCCCCTAGTTCATCTATTGAAGATAAAACTCCTTATGAAATGTGGTTAGGTAAGAAACCTAGTGTTGCACATTTAAGGATCTTTGGTTGTGAGGCTTTTTTCCTCAAGAAAAGTGATCTAAATTGGATCCTAAAGCATAGAAATGCATATTCATAGGTTATGGTGAAAATGTAAAAGGATATAAGCTTTGGAATCCACTAACAAGAAAAGTTTCTTTATCTAGAAATGTTATTTACAGAGAATTTAGAGCTTATTCAGGAGAAGAACAACCAAAGGATAAGGATACTTCTTGAACAGTGCATTTTGAGACAAACACTAAGAAGCAACAAGATGCACATGTTGAAGAACAATTGGATGGATTGGAAGAGGAGAGTTCAAAAAGTTCTTTTGAAATAGATGCTCAAGATGAGCATATTGAGGAACAAGTAGAAACCCCTTTGAGGAGATCCACAAGACAATGGAATCCCGTTGATAGGTATAGCCCACCTAATTTTCGTTGTATTTTTCTTTAATAAGTACTAATGATGAATCCAGTTCTTATAGGGAAGCTTTTTCCTCAGACGAGAACAAGCTTTGGTCACAAGCTATGCATGAGGAAATAGAATCCTTGGATACTTGTAACACATGGGATCGAGAGAGTTTTCCCAAAGATAGAAAGGCCATTGGGTGTAAATGGATGTTTAAAAAGAAGATTGGAGCAAATGGTAATCTCGAAAGGTACAAGGCTAGATTAGTAGCCAAGGGCTACTCCTAGAGAGAGGTAGTTGACTTTAATGAAATCTTCTCTCATGTTGCTAAATTAACTTCTATTAGATTCTTTTTATCTATTGTTGCTTCTTATGATTTTGAAATTGAGTATATGGATGTGAAAACTACTTTTTTGCATGGGAATCTTGATGAGGAGATTTATATGAAGCAACTTGAAGATTTTGTTGTAAAAGGAAAAGAAGAATTGGTTTGCAGGTTAAAGATATCTTTATATGGATTGAAACAGTCACCCAGAATGTGGTACTAGAAGTTTGATGCTTTCAAATTAAAAATTGGTTATGTTAGGAGTGAGGAAGATCATTGTGTTTACATAAAAGTTATTGATGATCAACTTTTAATTATTATCTTGTATGTTGATGACATGTTGTTTATTGGTAACAAGGTAATGATCAGAGAATTGAAAGAACAACTCTCAAGCACATTTGAGATGAAATATCTAGGGGCTGCAAAATATATCCTTGGTATGGAGATTAGTAGAGATAGAGGTAACAAAAATATTTGCTTAAGTCAGAGCAATTATGTTGATACTATTTTGAAAAGATTTAACATGCATGATAGTAAACTAGTTAATATTCCTTTACTAGTTGGCACAAAGTTACGTTTAGATATGAGTCCTAAATCTAATTTTGATTTTGAGGAAATGTCTAAAATTATGTATGCTAGTACAATTGGTAGTTTAATGTATGAAATGGTCTGTACAAGATCAGATATAGCACAAGCAGTCAGAGTTCTTAATAGGTTTATGTCTAACCTTGGTAAAGAACATTGGACAAATGTTAAGAGGGTGTTTAGATATTTATGAGGGATTTTAGATTACTATTTATTTTATCATGGTTCTAATAATATTGATATTATGAATAGATAATTGGAAATATAGGGGTTTGTTGATTCAAATTGGGAAGGATATCTGGACAGTCGGAGGTCGACAAGTGGTTATGTGTACACTTTGTTTGGAGCTGCGGTTAGTTGGATGAGTAAGAGGCAGCCCACGATTGATTTTTCCACCATAGAAGTAGATTACATAGTTGCCACACATGCCTCTAAAGAGGTAGTTTGGTTATAGAGACTTGGGTCAAGTATTGGTTTTAATTGCAAGCAAGTTAGGCTTGAATGTGATAGTCAGAGTGCTAGTTGTTTAACCAAAAATCCTATGTATCATGCTCATACTAAACATGTAGATGTTTAATATCACTTTGTGCGAGAAATGGTTGAGAGTGGGAAAGTATAAATTGAAAAAGTTGACACTTTTATTAATGTTGCAGATTATCTTACGAAGCCAGTTCCTACAAATAAGTTCTCATGGTGCAGGAAGGCCATTGGCCTTGAGTCCTATACTTGATTTAAATTATTTTTCCTTGTTTAGAATAATTGCAATGTATAATGTCAAGTGGGAGAATGTTGGAAATAGGATGCCATTTAATTGCAAATCCTAAATATTAATTGTTTCATGTATCTCCTAAGTTATTGGAATGTGTTCAACAACACTAAGATTAGGATGAGATAAATATTTGATGAAATAATAATGATTATTGACATTTGTAATTAATTCTAAATGTTAGGAGCATATGAGGGAATCCATTGTGTGTTCCTAAATAATAGGGGCACATGGGGCGCCCACATGGTAAGGTGACACTCACCTTGAGTTCAGTTAACTATTCAAAGTAACAAATAACACTTCTGAATGCATGTAAAGATCCTAGGAGTTAGGGTTTGATGTTTGCATGCATGAAGTTTAGTTTAGTTTAGTTCAGATCAATTCAGTTCAGTTCAGTTCAGAATGAGTTTAGTTTAGTTTAGTTTAGTTTAGTTCAGTTATGGTTCAATTATCTTCAATTAGTTTTAGTTGTATGCTAGTTGACTTCAATTAACTTGGAATACATGGCTAATAACTTTAGTTGTATGACAGATAACACAGACTACCTCCAGTTAACAAGGGATGACAATTCTTACATGAATGGTGTTGAGTAATGTTTGAGTTAACAAGAAATGACTTGGACTAAACTTGGGTGCCCAAGTTGGCTTCTTGTAATGAACTCCCTTGCATGATAAGATATTTTTGAAGGCTCAGTTAAGTGGGACCCTCTCTTGGGCGCCATATTTGAGGAGGAGCTTTGGAATTATCACCAAAGTGAAGGATGAGTTGTAGCTTCAGTTTGGGACACCCAAATGGATGAAGCACATGTTCTAAGCTTTGGTTTTCATAGTAGAACTCAACTTGAAGCAATATAGCATACCTTTTCTAGGGATTGGGCTTGAGCATTGTAATTTTCACCTTTTGGAGATTACAAGATTGCTTATTGCCTCTATATCTCATTCAAGTTGAAGAGAGTTTTCATAATTGTTATTGCAAGTTGTGGAGAAGATTGGCTAAGGCAAAGGAAGCATTCTAAAGCAAGAATTGATGCTATTGTAATTTAGAGATCGAATAATAGAATAATTCTTGGTGGATTTTTTTCTTGAAAGGGTTTCTCCATGATACATCTTGTGTAATCTTTCTAATATCCTGCCTAGTTCTTCTATCAACTTCTATCTACATTCTACAATAGTAAAATGGATTAATCAAGATAATCACCCATAAAGAATATATGTAACAAAGAAGAAAAAGCTTATTTAGATCAGAAATATTAAAGTTTTACAGAGTATTAAGCTAAGAAAACACCTCATTTTTCAACAATTATTAAGTTATGTGTCCAAGGATGGGTTAAAGGATTTGTTTAGTGAACCCTTACCTAATAAACATTCTATCCTAAAACCCTTCAGCGTTATAATTTTGCAGTGACCTATTCTTGCCAGTCACCGGTCGAGTTAGTCATCACTCAAGCCTTTGAATGCATCCATTTACTGACCCCTTCAGTTTAGGAGGGATGGTCACCCCGTGCATGGTCTTGCACCAATTTTTTGTAAAGTTGGGTGAAATATTTCAGTTTTAAAAAGGGGACTTAAGTTATTGTCCTTAAGGGTTTGATTCTTGTTAGCCTAGTCATGGCCCCGTCTTAAGACTAACATGTGGCATGTGCAGGAATATGGCCCATTCGGTTTGACAATTTAGTCCCTTTCATCCATCACACATCGTATGGGCATTAATAGATAGCCATCATAAGGCATGCGAGGTCCAAGATATTTTGATGTGTTTCCTTGCCATGTGGGGCCCGACCCTTGTATAAGCGCTTGGTAACCAATGGTTGGGAAATCGACGGCTGTTATGAATTGCTAGAGTTCAATTTGGGCCATCCATTGCACACCTCACAACATTTAATTAATGATCACTGGAAAGATTGCGAGGTACGCAAAGGGATGACGTGTGGAGTTTCTCGACCACTGCGCAGTGTGGCAGAGCCCGTGGAATGAACGACATGGCTCCTAGTCAACAAATTATTATTGGCCAGAGGATGATGAGCTATAGTCTTGGGTTTTCAAACCCGATTTGACCTCATCTAAGCCGTTTGATCTTCCATCTCATTCCAAAATTGATGACCAACATTCAAAAATCAAAACTACTCATGTGTTAGTCATTTATCTCTGCAACAAGCAAGCATTAATGGTGTGTGCTCTTCAGGAGCGATCAAATGGGTCCTGGTGAGTTCCAAAAATTAATTCTCGACTATTATAAGGAATGATATGCAAATCTCCAAGTACCTAGGTGATTAACGATGATGAAATGGATGCTAGTGATTAATTGCTTCCTCGAGCATGTGCTGCCAAAATTGTTAATGAAACACCATCAAACGTGCTTGATAAATACAGATGGAGTGATTGCCATTTTCACCATTGCAATCAATAGTTAGCATCTTTTGAACTTTTGCGAAGAGTGAAAAGTGCTCCATTGTGAGTTTGAGAAGCTGCTAAGCAAAGAAGATGAGAAGGCCAGTCACTTCTTCTTTACTAGTAGGGAGGTCTCCAAGACTCAACGTGTAGAAGCCTCATGGTGATGTCTCTGAACGTAAGCACAATGAACCTAAACATATTCCAATCTTAGAGGAGAAAGCCCTTGGTGAGAAGTCCTCATGTGTTCCTACTAGATGCAACAGTAGGTTAAGACACCGAGGTGTTGTTACAAAGAAGGCAGAGGAGAGAGGCAAAGAGTCTGCACCATTCATACCTGGAGTGCGAAGGAAAATAAGGGATGGTTGAGGCTCCTATGGAAGGAAGAGTTCCCCAATTTCCATCATAGATATCCCTTTGGACAGTGCAATGGAGATAGAGTCGGGCTATTACTAGTATCTTATGATGTTGAATCAACCAGTAGCCCTGGGAGTGGGACTATTGTCAGTTTCGACGATATCTGTGAAAACTTCAGGCGGGCATGATAGCTTGGTTCCTGGTAAAGAAAAAAGATGAGGAGGGAGCAAAATTTTCTTCCCCGCCTCTTGCAAGGATGGGAAGTGGGTGCGTGTATTGTGGGTCGAGTTCTGGTGTTGGTCCTTCTTCTGGTTAAGAGAATTGGTTCTTTGGTTTTCAAATTTTTGTGCTGATTGATAAGGTTGCCGTGGTGTTTTATTTTGTTCCTTGCGTGTGTTTCTAGTTTTTTGGTTTTCATGCTGACTATGGACACTCGAGGCAATGTGGACATGGAATGTGAGGCCTAGTTGGTGGTTGAAGGAAATTTTTGGCAGTATCTACATTTTCCTTTTGATGGTGGTTATCAGTTTTGTTTCCCCATACTCAACAAATGATTGTAGGTGATCGTGTGGGGAATTTTGAAATGAAATTCAAATTGGTGCTAAAATGAAACATTCTAGAAATGTAATTGCATTTGAGCTGGATGCTTGTTGCTCCCTTGTGCTATAAAAGGGATTTCATGGCTCATTGCAAAGGGTTCGGTTCTAAAATTTTGAGTCCTATATACACTCTGGGTAGAAATTAGGTGTAGAAAGGATGCCAATGAATATAACAGTTGGATTGTCTTGGTTTTGAATCTTACATGTAATGATCTTAAAGTAGTTTTACATAAATTATTGATATCGAAACAAATATTATATCCAAAACATTTACTCTCCTATTGTAAATTTCTACAAATTATGAATGAAATATCAATGGTATCTTTGTTTATCATCAAATGCTTATTTGAATGTGTGTCCTCATTTCTACTTTAACTCAAAGAGTTGATTAGATGCTTGAATAGGGTCACATATTTTAGAGAATTTGCAAAGGATTTGATAAGAAGTCATGTTTTAGGAATTGTGAGTTTTCATGATGTAAGGCATTATGAAAATAGTCCATTATTATAAAAGTTAAAGAATTTGTGTACTACTGGTTATTATATGTTTGACTCCATTGCCCAATTGATGAAACACTGGTCTATTTTCTAAAGACATTTACAATTGAAATATGTTGATGGTTTACCCGATCATGGACTTAGAATCAAAGCATAATTTATTTAAAATTTGTTAACCACGAGGCATGTACTTGAAGTACTTTCATATTCCTAGTGAATACATGATCATTTTCTCAAATATCAACTAATATTTTATTGGATTATGTTTATTTACTCTTCATAGGAACCAATCTGTGTGTTGATGTGTTCTTTACCAAATAGATCAAAATGAACACAATTAGGAATACCCTCCTAGGTCCCATAGAGCCTGAAGTGAAGGAGTAAAGTCATTAAATTCATTTACTCGTTAAGTTGGCCATTCATCTTAGGGATTCTTGATTATAGGAGTTGGATACTCTTTAGAGAGTTCTAAGAGTGTATTGGAAAAAACACCAACAAAAGAAAGAAAATTCTTAGTTTAAGTTTACAACCAAAATTCACACAATGATAGTGTGCACCTCCATAAAAGTATGTTTGACTATAATACGCACCACAAAACCAATATATGAAACTCAACAATAGAATGGACCATGGTGGCTAAGATGAGGAAACATTCATCCAAATCATTGGGCTGGCAGATGTAGTAACCAAGAATGATGTTTTTCCTATTTCAAATGATGGTGTACAAGTGTGCAACATCCAGAGACTTCCTTGGATGGTTTTCATTCACTCAAAGCTTTCTTGAGAAAGGGAATTATAAACCTGTAAGTGAAAATGCTTCCAGGATTAGCAATGGAAATATGCTCTCATGGAATGCAATGATCGCGGGATATGCAAAAAATGGATTTGTTGAAAAGACTTTAAAAACTTTCAAGAAAATTCAATTAGCAGGTGTAAATCAAAATTTTGTAACCTTTGTCAGCATGCTCCCTGCCTATGCAAAAATGGGAGCTTTGAAATAGGGTATGAACATCCATCAAAGAATAATGGTGGGGGGATTTTTGTCAGATGTTGTAGTTGCAACTACCTTGGTAGACATGTATGCAAAATGTGCAAGTATAGACAAGGCACACAAACTATTTGAAAAAATGCCACAAAGAAATGCCTTTTCATGGAATGCCATGATTGCAGGATATGCACAAAATGGATTTTTTGAAAAGGTGTTAGAAAATTTCAAGAAAATGTAATTGGTAGTTGTAAGACCAAATTCCACAACCTTTTCTAGCATCATCCCCGCTTGTGTCAAAATGGGATCCTTCAAACATGGTATGGACATCCATCAAAGCATAAAGGATGGAGAAATTTTGTCCAATGTTAGAGTTGCAATGACCTTGGTAGATATGTATGAAAATGTGGAAGCATAGAAAAGGCACGTGAACTATTTGACACAATGCCTAAAAGAAATGTGATCTCATGGACTACAATGATCACATGATATACACAAATTGGATATGCTGAAGAGGCTTTAGAAACTTTCACGCAAATGCAATTGGCAGATGTAAATATAGATTCTGCAACCTTTGTTAGCATCCTCCTTGCGTGTACCTAAATGGGAGCTTTGAAATAGGGTATGGACATCCATTGAAGAATAATGGTGGGGGGATTTTTGTCAGATGTTGTAGTTGCAACTACCTTGGCAGACATGTATGCAAAATGTGCAAGCATAGACAAGGCATGTGAACTGTTTGAAAAAATGCCACAAATAAATTTTTTTTCATGGAATGCCATGATTGTAGGATATGCACATAATGGATTTTTTGAAAAGGAATTAGAAACTTTCAAGAAAATGCAATTGGTAGTTGTAAAACAAAATTCAACAACATTTTCCAACATCTTCTCTACTTGTGCCAAAATGGGAGCCTTAAAATAGGGTATGGACATCCATCAAAGCATAAAGGATGGAGGAATTTTGTCCAATGTAAGAGTTGCAACCGCCCTGGTAGATATGTATGTAAAATGCGGAAGTATAGACAAGGCATGTGAACTATTTGACACAATGCCTAAAAGAAATGTGGTCTCATGGAATGTAATGATCGTAGGATATGCATGAAATGGATTTGTTGGAAAGGATTTAAAAACTTTCAAGCATATGCAATTGGCAGGTGTAAATCCAGATTTTGAAACCTTTTCTACCATCCTCCCTACCTGTGCAAAAATGGGAGCTTTGAAACAGGGTATGAACATCAATCAAAGTGTAATGGTTGGGGGATTTTTGTCAGATGTTGTAGTTGCAACTACCCTAGTAGACATGTATGCAAAATGTGCAAGTATAGACAAGGAACGTGAACTATTTGACAAAATTCCACAAAGAAATGTGTTTTCATGGAATGCCATGATTGCAGGATATGCACAAAATGGATGTTTTGAAAAGGATTTAGAAGATTTCAAGCAAATGTAATGGGTAGTTGTAAAACCAAATTCCATAACTTTTTCCAGCATCCTCCCTACTTGTGCCAAAATGGGAGCTTTGGAACAGGGTATGGACATCCATCAAAGCATAAAGGATGGAGGAATTTTGTCCAAAGTTAGAGTTGCGACCTGTTTGAAACACAAGGGTAGATAACTGAGAGGTGGGGGGTGAATCAATTGTCACTGAATTTCAAACTTATTCAAATTATTAACCTTATTCTCAGATTTTATCATTAATCATGAAAGCATAAATGAACAACACATCAGAAGCACACATAACACCAAGAATTTTATGTGGAAACCCTGTTAGGGGAAAAACCATGATGGAGGTCAGTCCACAAGATTATACCCTATTAAAAGTATAAGAAAATATGAATGGGGAATGCACATGCATTCATACACACTACCTAGAGCTCATTGCTCAAATACGAAATAGGCTTACTACCTAAAGGAAGACACATTGTCTTACAGAAAGGTTCTGATTAAATCCATCAGACTTTGAACTGAGAAAAATGATCCAAGCACGTCAAGTTAAGGCCTGCTAAGTACATGAACACTTCTTCACTCTTCTTCACTCTTCTTTACTCTCTGCTCTACCTTCAAAAGATCTAAACTTTATTCACACACAGGACTCACACACTTCACACACTCATGCCTTCAAATGATAAAAAAATTGCTCTTATATATCTACAACAAGAAATTCCATTGCTATAAGTTGGCTCTAAAGAAATAATAAAATAATTACAAACAGTCGACCCAAAATAAATAAATATTATTCATGTGAATCAACCAAGGTCGACCACAACATAGTGAAAACTGAAAATAACATCCTCAAACATGAACTACTTCAATTAATTACTCCTCGAAGATCCACAACACGCTTCAACACCTTGTCGGCCAAGAACATGAAAAACATGAACACACAAGAGACAATCTCAGATCACGAGCACAACGATCAATGCAGGTGTGCAATACAAATAGAACACAAACTAGAAACATCCAAAAGCATCATGAAACACCAAAAAAGCATCCACAACAACTGAACTTACTGAAATCACATGATCTTCATTCAAGAACACAAATTGAAGTAACAAAAAAACTGTCAGAATACAAATCTTCATAACTTGATCAAATCTTCACGTGGATCTTTGAAACTCAACGTGGATAATCTATATATAATAAAAAAGAAACCCTTTAGCCCACAACCTTATAACAACAATGTACTAAACACACCGACAAAAAGAACTTCGCTTCACCACTGACAACCTATAGCACTTCTTATTACAATTTTCTCAATATCCTCGACATATACAACTTCTAATGCAACAATGCTAATACTGATGACATCAGTGACAACCACATATCAACAACACACCAAAACATCCAACAATCTCCCCCTTTGGAATTGATGGCAACACATGATATGAAAAATACCATCAACACAACTACGCTTACTCTCCCTTAGGTTCTGACTCTTCTCCCCACAAAGATTTTTCACATTGCTCTTCTCCCCCTTTGAAATCAATGGAAAAGATCTCTTCTATGAAATCTCTAAACCAAATATCTGAACACCTAAACATCTGAATACTCACCCTGAGTAGTAGCAACCACAACATCAATCCAGATCAAAATATGATCATGAAATGCATGGATTGATGCAAATCAATGCATCCTTAGTTCTGATTAGGAGGGGTAATCACCCCTAACTTCCCTCTAAGATGCTCAAAAGTATCCTTAGGCAATGAATTTGTAAATATGTCTACAATTTGCTCCTTAGTAGGCACATACTCTAATTTGACTTCCTTTTCACTTACTTTCTCTCTCAAAAAGTGAAACTTGATAGATATATGCTTGGTCTTGGAATGTAGCACCATATTCTTTGAAATGTTAGTAGCACTTGAGTTATCACAGAATATAACAATAGGCTCAGCATACACAACTCTAATATCCTTCAAAATCTGTTTCATCCATAGTACTTGAGTACAATTATTAGCAACAACAATGTATTCAGCCTTTGGAGTAGAAAAGGAAATGGCATTCTGATTTTTGCTTAACCATGAAATCAACTTCTTTCCCAAGAAAAATGCTCCACCACTAGTACTTTTCTTTTCATTCACATCTCCTTTCCAATCAGCATCAATAAAGGCACTCAAAGTAAGATCATCATCTTTAGGATACCATAAACCAAAATCAACTATCCCCTTCAAGTATCTAAAAATCCTCTTCACAATAGTCACATGAGATTCTTTAGGATCAACTTGAAATTTTACAACAATACATACAACACTCATGATATCAGGCCTAGTTTGAGTCAAATAAAGTAATCCACCAATCATTGATCTGTATCTTGTCTAATTTTCCTTCGGAGAATCATCATCAATTTTCAACTTGCATCTGGTCACCATAGGTGTACCAACAAGATCTGAATCTTCCATACCAAATTTCTTTAGCAATTCTTTCACATACTTGGACTAAGATATACAAATCCCTTTATCTAACTAATTAATTTGCAATCCCAAGAATAATTTCATCTCTCCAATCATTGATATCTCAAACTCATTCTGCATCTCATCAGCAAACTTCATACACAATCTATCATCTCCTCAAAATATGATATCATCAACAAAAACTTCCACAGTCAAATCTTTGTCATCATTCTTGAAATACAGATTACTATCAGCAGTACCTTTGTTAAATCCAAGTTTCACCAAGTACTTATCTAATCTGGCATACCATGCTCTAGGGGCTTGTTTGATTCCATACAATGCTTTCTTCAATCGACAAACCATATCTCCCTGATCAGTCAACTGGAATCCATCAGGTTGTTCAACATACACTTCTTCTTCCAATTTTCCATTTAGAAAAGCAGACTTGACATCCATTTGATAAACTTTGTAGTCTCTGTAAGCAACATAAGCAAGAAACAATCTCACAGCTTCAATTCTAGCAACAAGGGAAAAGGTTTCTTCAAAATCAATACCTTCCATCTATGAATATCCCTTACATACCAATCTTACTTTGTTTCTAACCACTTCACCTTGTTCATTTAGTTTGTTTCTAAAGACCCATTGAGTTCCAATTACATTCTTATCCTTAGGTCTGGGAACAAGAATCCATGTATCATTCTTTTCAATTTGTTGTAGTTCCTCTTTCATTTCTTTAACCCAATGTTCATCTTTGCATGCTTCATTCACATTGTTAGGCTCACTCTTAAAAATCAAACAATATTCTTTTGCAATCTTTCTCCTAGTCTGGACAACTTTGTTATTATCACCTATGATCTGATTTTCTGAATGATTCAACCTTACATACCTCGAAGTCTTCTTAGAATGTTCTTCAATTTTAGGCTCTTCTGATCTCTCTTTTGTTCTTCCACTAGTTTCTCCTTCCTCTTGATTTTCCTGATTTACCGGAATGATTTGAACTTGACTTGAGTTCTGACCTTTCTTTCCTTTGTTTGTACTGACATTCTGATCATCAAAATCATATCCATAGGTTCTGGATAGTGCATCTATGTCTTCATCAACCTTAACATTTTCAGTTTCAACCATTTTCTTCAATCTCTTATTGTAACACCGGCATGCCTTACTTTTAGTAGCATAACCCATAAATATTCCTTCATCACTCCTAGCATCAAAATTTCTATATCTTCATCTCTTTTGATATAACACTTGCTTCCAAAGATCTTGAAATATCTAACAGTAGGCTTTTGACTAGTCCATAGCTCAAAAGGAGTCTTGATATGAGGTACATTTCCTTCCAACATCATGGTTCTAGCAACATCTAGAACTATTTTGTTCTTTCTTTCCACAACTCCATTTTGTTCAGGGGTCCACAATGCAGATAACTGTCTCTTTATTCCATGCTCTTCAAAAAAAGAATTAAACTCACCGAAAGTGAATTCACCACCTCTATCTAACCTTAGACAGGTAATCTTCAAACCTGTCTTTATCTCAACCATAGCCTTAAATATCTTGAACTTTTCCAAAGCTTTAGATTTCTCCCTTAATAAAGTAGCCCACATCATCCTTGAATAGTTATCAATAAGGAACATGAAGTATCTGTATCCTTGTAAACTTCTAGTTCTAACAGGACCACACAAATCAGTATGCACAAGATCCAACAATCCATTTGAATTTTACTGTTTACTTTGAAATGAAATTCTTGTTTGCTTTCCTAACTGACATTCTTTGCATAGGACATTAGTAGGTTTCATCATCTTAGGAAGATCTCTCACATCCTTAGTGGAACTTATCTTGACAATATTATCAAAGTTATCATGACAAATTCTCCTATGCCAAAACAAGCTTTTATCAATTTGAGCAATCAAACAACTTTTACTAGCAGCACTCAGGTGTAAAATATTACCTTTTGTTTTTGTACCTGATATAATCATATTTCTAGAATTTCCCAATATTTTGCACTTACCATCCATGAATGAAAGATCGTATCCCTTATCAACCATCTTTCCAACACTTAAACGATTATTCTTCAAACCTTCAACATACAAGACATCATCAGTATTATGTTTACCATCAAGAGAAATGCATCCTCTTCCACAGATGACACCAACTGTATTATCACCAAATCTCACAACACCAGCATCATAATTTTCCAAATTCACTAACTTACTTTTATCTCCTGTCATATGATGAGAACAACCACTGTCAATTACCCATTCATCTTTTTCTTTAACTCGAGTAGCTAGGGCTTTCTCCACATTTTTACAACTAGCAGATTCAGTAACCATAGGATTATTTTCCTTGATAGAAATAAACAAAAAATCATCTTCACTTGCATTTCCTTTATCAGATTCATCATCTATCACACCTTCATCAGCAACTTAGTAACACTTCTTTTGAAATTTAGGCTTGTCAAATCTTGGCCTGGAAACTCTCTTAGGACACCTTGATGCAAAATGACCTATCTTATTACAAGAGAAACATTTAATAGGTAACTTTCCTTTATACTTACCTTGTTCTCTGGCTTCTCTTTTCACAATCAATGCTTCAAGTTCTTCAAGCTCTATTTCTTCTTCATCAAGCTATCTCATTTCATCCTCATACTTGAATGTCTTTCTAGATGAACTTTCACCCGGATCATATCTTTGTCTATCTCTTCCAGAAGTAGTGTCCTTGAATGTAGATTCAACCTTAGGAAGGGCATCACCAAATTCACTCAACTCAAAAGTAGTAAGCTTACCAATCAACATATCTCTGGTAACATTTGTCATAGTCTGGAGCTCTTCAATAGCACTAGCCTTGATTTTGTAAGAATCGGGCAAGGGTCTAAGCACTTTAGCAACAATCTATGATTTGTCTATCTATCCACCAACACATCTGATACCACACACAAGTTCATTCACTCTTTACATGAAAGTAGTAACATTTTCATCATCACCCATTTTCAACTTTTCATATTTCCCTTTCAGACTTTGTAGCTTAGCAATCTTCACATTAGCATCACCTTCATACAAGGTCTCCAAAATTTTCTAGATCTCATAAGCAGTCTTCAGATCCATCACATTTTTCATCTTAGTATTAGTCAAAGCACTCAACAATGTCTCCTTAGCCCTAATATTATACTCAACATAAGTACTATTTGGTGGAATAACATATCTATTACTTGTAACGCTCCAATAGGGGTTCACCAATGCATCTCAAATGGCACTCCTTTTGAGTGTTCCACAATGAATAATTTGTTCCATCAAATCTAGGACTATCCTTCTTATAACTCGCCATCTCAGATCACCTCAACCTATTAAACTTCTTCCAAGGAAACACAAGCTCTAATACCAATTGTTGGCAACACAAGGGTAGCCAATTGAGAAGGGGGGTGAATCAGTTGTCATCAAATTTCAAACTTATTCAACTTATTAAACTTATTCTCAGATTTGATCATTAATCATGAAAGCATAAATGAACAACACATCAGAAGCACACATAACACCAAGATTTTTATGTGGAAACCCTATTAGGGGAAAAACCATGGTGGAGGTCAGTCCATAAGAATATACCTTGTTAAAAGTATACGAAAATATTAATGGGTAATGCAGATGCATTCAGGCACACTACCTAGAGCTCACTACTCAAATACAAAATAGGCTTATTTCCCAAAGGAAGACACACTGTCTTATAGAAAGGTTCTGATTAAATCCATCAGACTTTGAACTGAGAAAATAACATCTACTAATGCCTAATTATAGTTTTGGTTAAGCACATGAACACTTCTTCACTCTTCTTTACTCTCTACTCTGCATTTGAAATATCTAAACTTTATTTGCACACAATACTTGCACACATCACACACTCATTCCTTCAAATCATAAAATAATCACTCTTATATATCCGCAACAAGAAATTCCATCGCTATAAGTCGCCTCCAAAGAAATAATAAAATAATTACAAAATAATGGCCAAAAAATAAATAAAAATTATTCATAATCAAATTCCAAGACTCCACCCACAACATAGTGAAGATCAAAAATAACATCCTCAAACATGAACCACTTCAATTAATTAATCCTTGAATATCCACAACACGCTTCAACACCTTTTCGGACAAGAACATGAAAAACATGAACACGCAAGAGAAAATATCGGATCATGAGCACAATGATCAATGCAGATGTGCAACACAAATAGAGCATAAAATAGAAACATCCAAAAGCATCATGAAACACCAGAAAAGAATCCACAACAACTGAACTTATTGAAATCACATGATCTTCATTCAGGAACACAAACTGAAGTAACAAAAAAACTGCCAGAATATAAATCTTCATAACTTGATCAAATCTTCATGCAGATCTCTAAAACTCAACGTGGATAATCTAGATATACTCAACAAGAAACCCTTTATTCCACAACTTCAGAACAATAATGTACTAAACACACCGACAGAAAGAACTTCACTTCACCATTGACAACCTGTAGCACTTCTTATTATAATTTTCTCAATATCCTCAACATATAAAACTTCTAATGCAACTATGCTAATAGTGTTGACATCAATGCTTGAAAGAAATGTGGTCTCATGGAATGCGATGATTGTAGGATATGCACAAATGGATTTGTTGAAAATGCTTTAAAAAATTTGAATCATATGCAATTGGCAGGTCTAAATCCAAATTTTGAAACCTTTTCCAACATCCTCCCTACCTGTGCAAAAATGAGAGCTTTGAAACAGGGTATGAACATCCATCAAAGCATAATGGTTGGGGGATTTTTGTTAGATGTTGTAGTTGCAACTTCCTTGGTAGACATGTATGCAAAATGTGCAAGCATAGACAAGGCACGTGAACTGTTTGACAAAATGCCTCAAAGAAATGTGGTTTCATGGAATGCCATGATTGTAGGATATATACAAAATGGAATTTTTGAAAAGGCTTTAGAAACTTTCAAGAAAATGCAATGGGAAGTTGCAAAACCAAATTCCACAACCTTTTCCAGCATCCTCCATGCCTGTGCTAAAAAGGAAAACTTGGAATAGGGTATGGAAATCCATCAAAGCATAAAGGGTAGAGGACTTTTTTCAGATGTTAGAGTTGCAACTGCCCTCATAGACATGTATGGAAAATGTGGAAGGATAGAAATGGCATAGTAAACTATTTGATACAATGCCTTGTCTATCCTTCCACATTTAAAAAACATAATAAAGTGAATGTTTTTATTTTCTTTTTGATAGTGAATAATACTATTTTTTATTTGTATTTGAAATAATTTTAAAATGATTGAATATTTTTGTTTAAAAAATTCTATGATCTATTTATTTTGATTAACAATTTCAACCTTGACAAAAATTTCATTTTGATCAATATGATATGCTTTTGATCTATAGATGCATGTTAGTGAATGAATTTCTTGATATTCTTAAATATTTTAACTCTATTAAAGAAAACAACAAAACTCACAACAATTGGAGAAACCTTATTAAGTTTTTCTAAACATTTGGAGGGGCAGATCCTTCATAAGATAAGGTTTTCTTTTTCGAGGTGTTATTTTAACCACAAAGCAAGAGCATTCAAGGAAAACTAAAATTAAAAAAAAAGGAGGAGAAAACCTTAGATAGTTTTGGTATCTAATTTTCTCAAGAGGATCAATAGGTAGTTTTAATCACGTAAACACAAAGGCCCACACCCTTCTAAATGAATCTGTGCTTTTGAAATATAAATATTAGAACTGCAACAAATCACCCAATATTACTTTCTAAAAGAAAAATTAAAATTGATTGTTTTCACCAAAGAATATTTTGAAACTAATTGTAAATTTATTGCAAGAAAAATTAATAGCATAAAGGAAAACACAATGAATCAAACCTTAAATATTCCTTTTTAGTGTATTTCAAAGATGAGCACAAAATCTCTCTTGCCTCTATACAATTTTCCTTAATCCCCTCTTCAAAATCCCTATAAAATAAGCCTTGTACTTGTATACTTGTTTTCCTTTCTATAAGCAACTTGTAACCAAGTTTTTAAGATTGCATTATAATAATAAAATAAAGTAAACCTTACTTTTCTTTTTGAGTTATAAAATAAATTTCACTTTATTAATTCATAATAAATGACTTAAGTTACAAAATTGATAAAGTAATAGAAGAAAACAAAGATGAATCTTCAACTTTGCTAGGGAGATGACCTAGTCCTTATAAAACTTTGTTCTTTTGTAGCTTCAAGTTGTGGAGACTATGGTTGTTATGAACAAAATTTGGCTTTGAAGCTCTTGAATTGCTTAGTCATTGATGTTATCAACTTGGTTCCTAGTATACTAGTATTGATGAGGCATAATTTTTAAGTTGTCAATGTTTTATTTATCTTCCTAAGAGTGGCTAAAAAGTATTTATGACAACCATTAATGAAGATGATATGTTGTTGAGCTTCCTCATTTTATTTTCATCCAAAGTCTCCTTGAAAATCTAGTCTATAATCATGCCTTAAAAACTCTTTTTAACAAAAAGAACATTAGCCAATTAAATTTTGTCTTCTTTGAGAATGTCAAAATCAAAGGATAAGTTGTTAGCCTCAATATTATACTTACTTGATCACAATATTTTACAAGCCTTTTGAATTCAATTATTGATTTCTTTAAAATTAATAATTTCCATTCCACACCTTTGAACAATGAAATAGATTCATTTTCTTTTACTTTATTAAAATATATTTTAGAGAGAAAGTCTATTTACATCTTCCTTTACCATCTCTTGAAGGTCTTTGATCAATACCTACCAAACATTTTCCTTCTATCTCACAAGCTATTTTTTTAAATCTATTTCCTTTTTATTTATTTCAATTATCTCATATAGTTTCATGGCCTCTTCAATGAAAATAAAGCCATCAAGGGTGATCTATTCTACTAAAGACTTAGTTGTTCTACCATAAGCCTAATGTTTGTTGATTTTAACCATAGTTTCTTTACTTCTCCTAATGGAAAGATGGAAGAACTTGATGAAAATATCTTTATAGGTTGTGTTGATGTATCAACCATAAATTTGACATATGAGACCAAAACACAAACTTGTTCCTCTAGCTACTCCCTATTTTAATTTTCTTTTCTAGTTGTCTCTACTAATTCAATAGTTGACACCTAAAAGTTGTGGATGCCACTTTTGTGTGTGGTTCAACCAAGATCAACTTGAGAGACATTATAATCTACCTATATCATATTTTATTTAGTTTTATCTATGATAGGCTTCTATGATTCTACAAACTATTTTGTAGAGGAAGGATCAACCATCAATCTTGAAGTATTATGAGCCTTCTTTAGTTGAGGAGACATCTATAGTATTTTTATTACTACATCAAATCTAAGATCAATTACCTAGGTATATTTCCTTTTCTTTATAACCACCTCCTTTAACCATGTTGAGGGAGAGGTTATAGATCTCTGCTTAGGACTGGACCAAGATGAATGGATAATAGGTGGGAGGGTGACCTTTAGTGTAGAGGAAGATAATGGTTTGTATTGAAGGTGCGTATGTCCAAAGTTCAAAAGTTCTAAGTCTTCCGCAGCTGAGGATATTGATGACAGAGTATCAGGCTTAGTAGAGGAAGAGTTACAGGTGCAAAGTGCAAATTGCACTGCTTCGCATTCCACTACGGATGATTATTATGTTGTGTGGTTTTGAGGAAGTGTTTGAAGATGTCAAATGTGTGTGCACTCTAGGTGTCAGGTGATTTGGTGGTTCGTGTGTTGAGTTGTGGATGAACATTTGTTTCATTCAATTGTTGCTTCACCAGTTTTGTTGTGCGGTGTCGACCTAAGGATTTTGAGGTTGTGCATAATTGAATTGTGTAAAGAGTGGATTCATAGGAGTGATTATACGTCATGCTGACCTATTTTGGTGAAGAACGCATTTGGTTTCTTCCACAAGGTATGTATGATGGAGTTTTGAGTCAAAAGGTTATTGTGTTACACGGTTCATCGAATTATGTCGACCTAATTGATGGTATGAGTGTTTGTGGAATATATACATATATATAGAAGATAAATTTAGTGTTTTGGTAATGTATGTGTGATTATGTGAAGCTGTGATAAGTGTGAAAGGTGATAGTGGTGAAGGATGAAGTGTGTAAAGTCAATTTAAAAAAGTTAAAGAACAACTCAAGGAAACAAATGAGCAGCTTAAGTAATCAAATGAGATAATCACTAATTTGAATGTGATGGTTGAAGAAGGGAAAAGAGTTGAAGACTAACTGAATACCAAGTTGAAAGAAAAGTCTACAAAATGCTCAAATATTGAAGAAGTTGTGTCTCTGAGGAAAGATCTAGAGAAAGAAAAGAGTCAAGAAGACAAATTCAAGAAGAGCTCTACCTTGCTTGATGATATGCTTGATAGTAAAAAAGATCCAAACAATGCTAAGAAGAATAATGAACAAAGGAATACTCAAGATAAAAATAGAAATTTCAAACATATCTAGAACCAAAAGAAATATTTCAAGAGATATCCTATCAGACAACTGGCTGCACAAAGGTACCCATCTTTTAATGGTTATTGTCATTATTATAATAGATTTGGAAATAGAGCTCTAAAATGTAAAAGTAGGATGAATCAAAATTATCAATCATTTTTCGGTCAATGATATGCATGCAATATATTTGGTCATAAAGCTGGTGAATGCAAAAGACAAATGATGAATGGTTACAATAACATGCCTATTATTCTACCTAGAAATTTTACTAAGTTTTACCCACATGTAAATTGTCTATGCAACTAATGTAATGAGCAATAAAAATTTATTTTCTATTAAATAATAAATGCATCATTTGAAACATAAATTTATCCAAACTTTTCCATTGCATAATCAAAGAATCATTCCAATAATATAAGTATGATTTAACTTTACATAAATATATTCAAGATAACATTTGACATTTACAATTTCCAAATAGATGGTAACATAATTACATATATTGCTTCAACAAGCTTACATGAACTAGAAATACAAATGGTCCAAAATTTCCTCCCAAATCTTGGCCACCAATTGCATGAGGAGAAGCATCACTCAAGCACTTTTTTGCCAACCACGGACTTACTACGGTCCCCCGCACTTCTACCAAACTTGGTAAGATGGTCATCCATTTGACGAAGAGTTTGGTTTGGTAACCTCATCCTTAAAATATCCTTTTTTGAGCATAGTGATGTGTCCTACATATCTAGAGCTACCATAATGTCTAATGTCTCATGTATGATTACCTCAACCTACAATGTAAATTAGATCACACAGTGAACTAACAGTGTAGATAGTGGCTACCTACACTACTTTGGCCAAATATTCATCACCTAGTAACTTCGAGTGAGGTCATCTATTCACCACATTTAATTGCTCGATTTGTATTGGCCATTAGTATTCTATTCTAAGGTTATCCCCTTTCTCGTGGATTATCCTAACCCCAGGAATAACCTTCTTGTTATCTTATATCTAAATGACATTGCTATAAGAATCATAATACAATTCTATCTTATGCTACACACCTAGAGTGTTGTCATACTACGTATAGTACTAACTTTCTATGTATAGTATAAATAGTATACAATCATATAAAACCCACTATAGTATAAATGTCTATATATGTATAAACCCAAAAGAAAGGTTTCCAAATACAAGAAAAAATCAAGGAACATTCAAAATACATGCAAGCATCATAACACACATAAAAGAAAATCTTTCCAACATAATAACAAAGGAGTAGAAATCAACATGCCTATTTAAAGCTCCAACCAATTAATCTTCCCTCCTAGCTTAATGGATCAAGCTCACTTGCAACTTCCTTTAAGAAAAACCCAAATTCCTCTACTAGCTTCTCACTAAATCTCTCAACAAAACCAAAGTAACACAACAAAACAACTCTCTAACTCACAAACTCTCAACTCATTTTGCACAAAAATTGCAGCAGAATAACACAAGGGAATTAGAATGATAAGTGTAACAATTCGTAGAATGAGCACCTCTATTTATACTAAATTGTGAGCAACCAAAGGCTACAAATAAGTTAATATTTCTACCACCTTTCTAACCTCATGCAAGGACTCACCAAGCTAACTCAAAAGTTTGCAACACATAACAGTCCTCACTATTTAAATGGTTGAGTCGACATGTTACAAGGGATAGCAAGAATATTTTACTAAGTCAAATGAACAAAAAGCTCACAAACAAGTTTCCTAAATTGAATTCCTTCACATAATGCTGCCAAGTTTACTCTTAACTGAGTCATAAGGCCATTATTAGATATGCATATTTTGCAGACTTCTTTTGCATCCCAAACAATTACATATTGGTGTTACATTCATAAGTTGGTGTCCCATGTTTATAGTGTGACTAGACTATTTCCTCATTTCTTTAAACTATATTAACTTCTCTTTACAACGTATGCACAACAGTTACAAATCCATATGTGCCTTATAAATTTGATTGACTTGGCCTAACATTGTTTCATGCACTGGTTTATTATGCAGCAGGTTGTGCCATACATTATTATATGTGTCTTTATTCACTTAAGCACTTCTTTATTATTAGCAATAACAACAATGTTATATATTGCGCTTTGAGATTATCTCAAATGAATTTCAATCATATATTATATATTTATATATATCCTTCATGATATATATTAATATATATACTTATTTCACAAGTTTTAACAAATACATTAATTATCAATTATCAAACATATATAAAAGTATATAAAGATTAATATTACCTATATATATAATTATATATAAAAATGTATATTAATATATATGTAACTATATTGATTTATGCATATATATTAATATATACTATATATACATATACATAATATTATTTTAATATCTTTAAAAAACACTCATACTCACAACCTTCGATTGACATATATACATGGAGTGTATATATACATACATATATATATATACATA
>VDFB02232906.1:0-10211 GCA_007258455.2 Sequoia sempervirens
GGTCTCTCTCTCTCTCAACCCTCTCCCTCTATTTTGTCTCTCTCTCTCATCCCTTTCCCTCCTACCCGCTCTCCCTTTTTTAGATATATCTCTCTCTCTCTCAACCCTCTCCTCCTACCCACTCTCCCTCTCTTAGGTCTCTCTCTTTCTCTCAACCCTCCCCCTCCTACCCCCTCTCTCCCTATGTTAGGTCTCTCTCTCTCTCTCAACCCTCTCCCTCCTACCCCTTCTCCCTCTGTTAGGTCTCTCTCTCCTTCTCAACCCTCTCCCTCCTACCCCCTCTCCCTCTCTCTCTCTCTCAACCCTCTCCCTCCTATGTTGGAAAAATATGTCTCAATCCCACAGGCTGAAACCTATATTGAAGCCAAGTCGATGTGACATATTCTATGTCTGGCCGATGAGCAGATTTGTAACCTTATGTTTTGTATAGGTCACTGTGACCTTGCAGAAGTCTTACCGAATAGTTACATATTGGAGTCTTCGGTGTGACATGTTGTGTTCGGTATTTTCTCTTACTGCGTGGAGATCTCTGGCTAACAGGCCATACATATCGTTTATCGGGGAGACCCTTGGCTGAAAGGCTTAGTTCGGGAAGAAGCCTCAACGATGAAGAAAGGTCTCACTGATGGGGGAAATCTTGGATTCTTTGCGGTGACACAATGACTTTGATATGAATTCTCAGCGGCCGGTGGAGAGTCTCGTCGATGATGAGGGGTCTTCGGTATAACTCTTGGTGAATAGTGGTCTCGTGGTAACTTGGAGAACTCGGTAAGAACTCTTAGCGAAGAGTGGTATGTCTCACCGATAGCATTTTCTTGGTTTCCTCGAAGTAACATGTGATGGATCGGTAAGAAGTCTTACAGATGTGTGAAGTCTTGTCGACCGTTGGTTGGTCGATGTAACTAAAGGGGTCTCGGTGTGAAGTCTCAACGACGAACGAAAGTTTTGCCGACTGCTGATCACTTCGGAGAAAGTCTTTGAACCTCGATATGATCTCTTGGTGAAAGACAATAGTCTCACCAATGTAAGTTCTATTGTCTATGTGACTTTTGAACCTCGGTATGAAGTCCTGGCAAAAGCGATGAGTCTCGCCGACTAGTGGATGCACACGGATTAACATGAAGGCTCGGTGTGAGGTCCTGGCGAGAGCGATAGTCTTACCAAAGGGAAAACTAAAGTCGATGCAATGGGTGAACTTGATATAACCTCTTGGTGATATCGAATGCTGATTGTGTTGGCATCGGGGAGACACAGACAGTGTCTCCCCGATATGCCAACACAACTTGGCATGGTTATCATAACATGAGCACGTTATTAACCAATAGAGATATGTTCGTTTAGGATTAAATAATGCGCTCGCGTTATCACTAAAATGGTAAAAAATCACAGTATACCCATGATGTTGGCCCACATTCTGCATACTCTCTTGGTTTTGTGCATGCTCCGACAAAAAGTAGCTTTTTGGTGATTGAGTGAAGTGTGCATGCATGATTTTGAGAATCCATCACCTTTTGAATGTTCTTCCAATCACCTTTGCATGAAATAGAAGAGTTTTCATGTTGAGAGGCATATAATATCAATTCAAGTTTGAATTATAGTGATAATTGATATACAATTGAAATTTGGAGGGAAACAAGCTTTTGAAGAAGTCAAATTTTTGAGGAGTTTGAGGAAGGAAGAAGCAAAGGCTGCATAATTGGGTAGAACTCCTCTATTTGAAACTTTTCTTTTTTAGGTATGTGAAATCTTTGTACATTTTCTTTCATTCTATTATGGCTTGCTTTCATTTTTGTTGTTTAGCTTATTCCATGTTGATCAAATTTTTGTTTGTGATGCAATATCAAATTGCCAAGCCACTCAACAACATCATTTCTTTAGGGAACTTCCTTCCCAAATCAATAAAGAGTAAAAGATCAATTTATACAAACTTTGTCAAATTCATCTAAAACTACTTTTCATTCAACCAAAATCTATTTATTTCATTTCAAGTTATAAGGCTATCAGCTAATTCACCATCTCCATATAGCAAACCATTTTCAGAATCAACTTTCAACTTTGTTCTTGTCATAAACAATACAACAATCACTCATCAACTCAACTTACCCCTTCAAGGAAAAAACAATCAAACACCTTTGTTCCTTAGACCTGCAATCAAACATCATCCCAGCCATTTAAGATATCTTTGCTCAAATCAACACATCCATCATCCTATCTTCACTTAAACACCATTTGTAACAACAACAAGCAGCATTAGTTTAACACTGTCACCAGACCTTTAAGATACCAATTTCATCATGTTTTGATTGTAATATTCCAATATATCAATATAGACACACTCTGACTACTTTGCATTCAAGAAACCATTGCCATATATTGGAAACATATGCCCAAATCATCAAATCTTTCACAATCTACCTTCAAAACATTACCAAGCATAGACACAACTATGGCATCACAAATGAGACTACTCCCAAGCACTTAACAACATTCCTTTCGTTGTTTCTACATATTCTCTGTTTTTAGCAAACAATGCCAAATATCTCTAGGAGGCCAACATTCCATCTAATTGGGTGATTCCTTTTCTATCATAATGCATTTACATAATCCCAATATAGATTCTCAGGCCTATTTTGATCCTTTTCAACAAACTATAAAATTATATACACTTATTTCACAAAACAGAGTAGAACCAACATGCTGTCTACTGGTAAAAGCCATTAAATAGGTCAATTTATCAAAGCAAGTCATCATAGAACTACTCACTAATCCACCAAACCTGCAAACAGTCTTAGGCCATGTGTAGAAACTCACAAATAAACAATTTTCAAGATGGGAAATGCCCATCAATACACAAAATCAGTAAACATTTGATTATAGGGTGAAAACACACCAACCATGAGGGTTTCTTTAATGAAACATTTGCAAAACCTCTACTACTCCGCCCAACAATTGAAACATGCTTCATTATGTCTGCAAATTATTTTGAAATCATTTCTAAGCTCCTCTTACATGTTGTTTCAAACCCTACTTGAAAACACCATTTTTTTGAATGAGAAAATTCAGAATTTTGTTCATGCAACAGTATCCCGACTTCTTATTTCTATTTACCCCTGCCACACACATCTTCACATTGAAAAGACACTAAATATGATCCATTCCACCGACCTACTAGCTCTACATCGGTGGAATGGCTAAGAATCACTTAGGAAACTAAGTTCAAATTACATTGATTATTTGAATTAAAATTCCTACAACTTTCAAGAATGAAAGAAGTCTCTTTCCCTGACAAGAATCAAATCTTAGAACATGCTTGAATCACTATGCAACCTAAAAACAAGAATAGAAAAGGTTTCCAAAATAACTGAGCAGAGTTTTTTTATTAATTTTTATGGATTTTTGGGATAGAAGATCTTCCTTTCTCGAGCTTACAATTCTTTTTAAAGGCGTCTAAATCAGTTGAAATAACCGCCTCTTCATTTTCATCAACCCATCCTTTCCCTTCCACAAAAAAGACTCTTCACCTTCCTGCTTTTGTGCAATTTTACATTTTTACAATAATTGACAACTTTTGTTATAAAAAGCAACTTTTCAATAATATCACCTAGTGACCTATTTCATGGTGCAAATACATTGAAATTGGCCATTTAATGACCTTTCACTCATCATATTTACTTGAACATTACAAATTGAACAAATTATCCTTTTGAAGGAATTTCATGACCTAGGTGCTCCTGCACCAGTTTGTCATGTTACAACCTTACGTTGTTAATGGACATTTTAAATCACACAATTTGATACACTTTCCTATTACATTTTTAAACCACATCTCTTTGAGGCATTTTGTTAAATTTAACAATTGACTTTCTTTGTGTATGCTTCCAAAGCTATCATTGAGTTATTTTGTCAAAAAGTTATTCAAAATAGCTTTCATTGACTTTCTTTGTGTATGCTTCCAAAGCTTCATTGAGTTATGCTTCCAAAGCTTTCAATTAGTTAATTTGACAACTTAGCACTTTTTTCATAGGTAAAATTATTCGTCATGCCGAAGAAACGAATTGTTAAAAGGAAAAAACTAATAGATGATCAGCTCCAAGCCATTAAAGATAAAGAGAAAAAATGGATGAGGGAATTTCATGAAAAGAAGAAATTGGGAATGATTGATGAAAACAAGCTAGTTGAAGAGGAACCTCAACTGTCAAAAAGAGAAAAGAAATTGGCAGCAGAAAGGGCACAAATGTGAAAGAGTTGTGCTAGGGGAGATGCAGATACCGTAGTTGGAGACACACCATCTACCAAAGTGAATACTTAAGGGACACCATTAAGCACAAGTGAATATGGAGGGACACCATCTACCACAAGTGAGTATGGTTGGACACCATCCACCACATCTAAAGTTGAGAGTACATCATCACCGTGAGTTGAGGAACAAGGCATGCCATCATCCCCACATGAACCCTCAAGGCATGTCTTCTATTCCACCGATCGGGTATGCAATCTATCCCACCTCAATTAAATATTGATGAAATTGCTAATGTTGAGATGTATGTACCTAAGAGAACACCACCTAGAATTTTGCATAGAAAGCCAAAGTTTTTGATTAATATTGATGAGGATATTTTGTAGTACATGGAAGGTAAGATTCCAGAACACACTTGTAGAAGATATGCTGATAAGATTTGGAAAATGTTCTTTGAAAGGCTAAATGAGACTGTAAGATGTCAACTATTTGTTCAAATGATTGGGGGTTTAAAATACAGAAACATCATGAAGACTCTTGGGTTGAGAACATCGAATGCATCAAGTATAAACACTATTGTGAAAAATCTAATGGATGCTTATGACAATGTGGGTAAGACCTCACACTCAAAGGATAGTAATGTCACTTGACATGTCATTACATCGACTTTGGTAAGCTATCAAACAAAGATATCTCGCCTCATTAAAAAGACAAGTGAACAAATGAGAATTAGTAGAAAAACTTTATCAAACGTTGTTCAAAGGCGGCAAAGAATTGAGGGCACCAATTCAAATGAATTATGGGCATTCTCAGGGAGACTGCCACACAAAGATAAAAAAGTTGTTGAAGCATTGAGAACACTAATTGAAGATTATTGGAAGAATAATACAAGGCCATCTCTGAATCAAAGGGATGTCATAAGAAGGAGAATTGGTAGTCGAAACCATGAGCCACATCCAAAGCATTTTTGGATACACTCAAACCCAATTTTTTCATAAATTTCAAAATTCTTATCCTCAAATTAGTATTTCTCAAAGATTTTTTGAAATGATTAAACCTTTTTATGTCAAGATAAATCACACACGCACTACTTGTTGCTATAAACTACATATTGAATTCTCTAACCATTATGATGTTTATCATTCTATATGTTTAGATTTGCATACTAACGATGTTTTGTAGGATTGTGGCATAGAAGCCCCACCAAAATCTTCAAGAAAGTTCTTATCAAAAAAATTATGTGAAATAGAGGATGGTCAAATATTCTATAGAACAACATGCTTGGATGGTTCATGCGAGCGTTGCGGTGGCTTGCAACGAATGCTAGTATGTCAACATATGGAAAGCACATATGAGGCGGGAAAAAAACTAGTAGACTTTGGGAAGTATAAAATAGTGGCATATGCTACAAAAGATGGGTCTGAAGCAAAAAGGTGTGAGTTGGTTATTCAAAAGATTCTAGTGTATCAGTTCATGTCCATGTTTTTGTGAGAATCTAGTGTATGAGTATGCAAGGCATACCCATAGAGCCCGATGGCTGGACACACAATTCAAGCTATGGAAGGACACCTTTCCACTTGGTAGCATAGTATCAGTGGTTGACTTTGTAGAGAACTACACTCTACAGCCATAGCGTGAGGTGCAGTCACAGTATTACAACTCCACATAGGTTTCGATATTTGTGCACATAACATTCATACATGCAGCTGAAAGTAGAGAGAATTAAAGGAACGTATTGAGGGAGTATCACTTTTATATTAGTGATGATCACACACATTCTCTAGACTTCGTGCAAGGTTGCTTCCAGATGTTCTACAATCATTTGGCTTAGAGGGGCATATCATATGATTGGCATATAATACGGTCAGATAACTATGCAACACAGTTCAAGAACACGCGCATGTTCTACTAGTTGTGCAGGATGCATCTCACTACACGTTCAACATATGTGGAACTTTTGTGAGGCCGGACATGGAAAGGGAGAGCATGATGGTGCAGGAGCATGTGTGAAAAGAGCATTAGCACGAGAAGAGTTAAAGTATAAAGATAGTGCACAGTTGATAGATGCAAGGTCAATCATCGAGTGGTGTAATGGTTTGATGGGTTCGGGTAATGAAGGTACGTCTTCATTTCATAGATTATTTTGGTTGATGGATGATACTAACATTACACCATATGAGGATTGTTGTACACTAATAGGATAGAGTGAGTTGCACTCTTTCCTTAGCTCAAATGTAGGTTCATGGAGTATCGCTACACGTAAGATGGCATGCTTTTGTTCTTCATGTACAATGCAAGTTTGGAATGATTGAGTTAGGGGAGTGGGTTGACAAATGGTTGACAAGTTATCTTAGCCCACTTCACACGTATCGCCCTCCGATGGCATTGGAACTAACACAGATGGAATCATCGGTCGACTTTGACCATGTATCAAATCTAGTTCAACCAGGTAATATATCTACTTTCTTAGTATTTGAAATTCCATATTGTTATCTTACTTTGTACTGTATTCATAATGTTGACTAATTTCAAGAGATATGCCACACATATAAATGTAGGGCATGTTTATGCAGTTATTGCAGATGAAGACAACGAAGAGGATACAAACTATTACTTGTGTTGTTGTGCTGAGGCAAACAAGAAATTGGAAGCCCCAATTATAGATGGAGAAAACATTAAATACCCTACAGGCTCAGTTGTTGTTACTGGAACATGGCTGAGAGGGTACCCACATAAGAGTGTTAAACATTGGTTGTTTGAGGAATTTGACATGCATCGTAAGATTCTTCATTACTCAAACCTTGTCGTGGCATCCAATGTTCTTTTGAGAAAATATGGGGGTAGACCTTTGAACAAGACCTTGTGGAAGGTTCGTGAGTCTAACCATGAGGCAATACTTGACACAATAAAGAGTAGAGCAGACCCAGATGGTTCATTGGATTAATTTTTAAGTATATGCACAATGGTTCTTATTAATTTATACTTGTATCCACATCAGTTTGGTTGATGCCAATGCTATCATCTTATTTTACTTTGTGTATCTGTATGTAACCAAGCAAACATTGATTGGTGTCCCCTTGCATAAAATGCAGATTTATGAGACATCCAAGAGAATCTCAAGAAGAAAAGAAATGCAACATCCTTATTTTGATGATCTTGACAAATCTCAATTATGATTTTAAGCCATTAAAAAAGTGCGTGTGAAGCTTGATGAGGAAATTTCAAGTTATTCATTTGAATTTAACCTTATTATGACCACCTATGACGTAGACATTATAAGAGCATCTTGAATTTTAATAAAATTCTATTCATAAGAGCATAGACACGGCAGTGAACTCTTTGAAAAAATTCCTCAAATAAATGTGGTCTCATGGTGATGGAATGGCATGACGAATGCCATGAAAAGCAAATTGTTGTGGATTTTCATGGCATTCCATCACCATTGAGACCACATTTCTTTGAGGCTTTTTTTCAAACAGTTTCCTGCCTTTTCTATGCTATTGCTTATTAGTATGCTTTGATAGATTTTTTCCAAGAATCCATAGATTTTTTGGAAGCACCTATTTTAGGATTTTATCCATAGCAACAAGGAAGCGAACTGTTTGATAGAATGCTTTGGTAAACATGTATGATAAATGTACTAGCATAAAGAAGGTAGGAAACTGTTTGAAAAAATGCCTCAAAGAAATGTGGTCTCATGGTGATGGAATGCCATGAAAATCCACAACAATTTGCTTGTCATGTGATGCAGAGGGGATGGGACTTTAGTCAAAACTCAAAGTTTCAAAGATTACAATGATGCAATCTCAAACACTCTTCTAGGCACCCTGATGGAGACAAGCCTCAATAGTGCACTTATAACTTAGATGATTTCCTAATGGACCCAAACCCTTGGAGTGATCTCAAGGAACTCAAAAAAAATTGTCTTGAATGGTTTCAAAGCCCCAAACCTCTATCTTAGACAAAACTCACTTTTTGCACCTTGACTAGGCTTCTAGCTCAACTAGGCTTCTAGCGATGGTTTTTTGAATTTTCACTCAACTTCCCCAAAGGAATCCTCAATATAATGACTGATTCAGATGTGATTCATGATGATACACAACATATAAAATCATTTATGGCAGTTTTTTTGGATCAAACCTACCAAAATTTGTTGTTTCCTCTAATTTAAGGCCTAATTAGCCCACTTTTTCAAAGCAACCCTTCTCTAAACTTATCCCCTAACTATGAAACTTTCAAAAATGTTTTAAAATGTTCCCAAACCAAATATTTTCAAGGTATTAGTCTTCTTTGACACCTTCAACACCCTAAATCACAAAACCCTCAATAAATTGCTCCAAAACTAGGGCCTCTTGAAAATTAGCTTTCCCAACACTTCCAGAACCTTCTCTTGGACTTTTCACCAATAAATCAACATATCTAAACACCTTCAACTTAGAAATATACCCCTTATTAAGGTAGATCTCCTGCTGCTACACTTTAGGCACCATTTTCATGCCCTTTCCTTGCTAAAACTTGGTGTACACCCAAGAATCACTCTTTCCTGCACAATAACTTGTTAGATCTGTATAATAAAAGTTAGATATGATCCATTTCACAAGTTTTCAGTCACACTCTCCCATGAAATGGATCATTTATTCATGAAGACTCTCAAAACTAGTGAAAAATTTGTACTTTTTGAGGACAGTCAGCAATATAACACAAGAAATTGATTCCCAACATTATTCAAGTCATTCAAAAGGTTAAATGCATGTAAATACAAGTTATTAAACCATACAAATGAGAATGACACCAAAAGGAATCAGAGATTCATCAAAAAAACTCAAGAAAATGCAAAAAGATTGAAGTTTTTATTGATTTTTTGTAGCAGTCCGTACAACACTTGCAATATCAGCCAACCCTCCATACAAATGCTTTCTCCAAGCTTATAGACTCATCCTACAACTATCCCAACTGATTAGAATTGATTTTATTACATTATTGTGAATAAAACTCCTAAAACTCACTTTTTCCACCCAAAGTTGGATTTCAAAATTTTGAATTTCCAACATTGCAATTTATTAACTCCTATTAACTATAAAGCTTCCAAAACTATTACATATCATCATTCAACCTTATTTAACCTAATTAAAACATCATATACCTATTTAAACTCCTAGAACATCATTGTTCCATTTACAAGTCAATTTCGTCTTATAGTCCTTATTAGGACCCTTAGGACTTTTGATCTTCCTGTTACACTCATCCATGCCAAATGCCATTATAGGCTTCAAAATGCTATAATTGATGCTCTGGAAAGGTTTATAGGCCTTCAAGACCCCTTCCATCTCCTGACTCTCCAAATGATCCTTAAGGAGCTTGGGTGCTCCTGCACCATCATGGCATTCCACCACCATGAGACCACATTTCTTTGAGGCATTTTTTTCAAACAGTTCATTCCCTTGTCTATGCTATTGCTTACTATTATGCTATGATAGATTTTTTCTAAGCATCCATAGCTTGTTCAAAAGCACCTGTTTTAGGATTTTAGCCATAGCAACAAGGTAATGAACTGTTTGGCTAAATGCTTTGATAGACATATATGAAAAATGTGTTAGCATAGACAAGGCAGTGAACTCTTTGAAAAAATGCCTCAAAGAAATGAGGTCTCATGGTGATGGGATGGCATGACGAATGCCATGACAAGAAAATTGCTATGGATTATCATGGCATTCCATCACCATTAAGACCACATTTCCTTGAGGCTTTTTTTCAAACAGTTTGCTTCCTTTTCTATGCTATTGCTTATTAGTATGCTTTGATAGATTTTTTCCACAAGCATCCATATCTTTTTTGGAATCACCTATTTTAGGCTTTTAGCCATAGCAACAAGGAAGCAAATTTTTTTATAAAATTCTTTGGTAAACATGTATGATAAATGTAGTAGCATAGACAAGGCAACAAACTATTTTAAAAAATGCCTCAAAGAAATGTG